>SJYC01100281.1:0-56010 GCA_006408675.1 Madoqua kirkii
GATGCCATGATCTTCATTTTCTGAATGTTGAGCTTTAAGCTAACTTTTTCACTCTTCTCTTTCACCTTCATCAAGAGGCTCTTTAGCTCCTCTTCACTTTCTGCCATAAGGATGGTGTCATCTGCATATCTGGGGTGACTGGTATTTCTCCCAGCAATCTTGATTCCAGCTTTTGCTTCTTCCAGCCCAGCGTTTCTCATGATGTACTCTGCATAGAAGTTAAATAAGCAGGGTGACAACATACAGCCTTGACGTACTCCTTTTCCTATTTGGAACCAGTCTGTTGTTCCATGTCCAGTTCTAACTGTTGCTTCCTGACCTGCATACAGATTTCTCAAGAGGCAGGTCAGGTGGTCTGATATTCCCATCTCTTTCAGAATTTTTGGCCAATTATCTTGTTTCTTTCTTTGTATCTGACTAATACATGGATCCTCCCCAAAATGCATGTGCAACATTTTGCTAAGATAGATCCCCTTGAAGAGGCCTGTGGGTGCATGTCCACACTTTTTATGGGGTGAGGATCCCTCCCTTTTCAACCCCCAAGAAGCTTTCCTGTGTAAGTATAGACAGGAAAGTCTTCCTTGACCTCAGAAGTGGGTAGCTTATCTTTGTTTTAGCAGAGCTCTGCTTTTTACCACTAGCTTTGGCCTTGGAGAATCTGGATGAGAACAAAGCTTGTCCTGGCCCTGAAGCCCACTGCGTCCTACCTCAATTTGAGTTCCTTATAACAAAACACTATAGACTGAATGGGTTATCAACAATAGACATGTATCACTTATAATTCTCGAGGCAAGGAAGTCCAAGATCAAGGCATCAGCAGATTGGGTTTCTGAGGAAGGCCTGCTTCCTGTTTCATAGGTGGCTGTCTCCCCTAATAAGGGTGCTAATCCCATTCTTGAGAGCTCCACCATCCAGATCTAATCACCTCCCCAAGGCACAACCTTCTAATACCCCTACATTGGAGATTGGGTTTCAACATATGAATTGGGGTGGGCCTGCACCAAAGTGGAGACCCAACTGCAGCATCTATTTTAAAGAGAGAGGTGGGGCGAGTGGAATTTACCTTCTGAGTAGATGTCTTGGATATTTCCAGCTAAGTTCATCCTAACCTACATTTCCTACCATGAGGAATAATATCTTTTCATAGTAAATAAAAATTGATTCTTGATGAATTTATTCATGCAGTCAATTTTTGAAAGGCATTTTTCTCTAAGGAACATACATTTTATAATGATTGAGGAGATTTGTATTTTTTTATTTTTTTTAATACTTTATTCTACATTATAATACTGTATTGGTTTTTCCATACATTGACATGAATCAGCCACAAGTGTACACGATCTCCCGTACCGAAGCTCCCTCCCACCTCCCACCCCACGCCATCTTCCTGTATCATCCCGTACACCAGCCCCAATCATCCTGTATCCTGTATTGAACATAGACTGGTGCTTCATTTGTTATATGATAGTATGCATGTTTCAGTGCCATTCTCCCAAATCATCCCACCCTCTCCCTCTCCCTCTGAGGCCAAAAGTCCGTTCTATACCTCTGTGTCTCTTTTGTTGTCTCACATACAGGGTCATCATTACTATCTTTCTAAATTCCATATATATGTGTCAGTATACTGTATTGGTGTTTTTCTTTCTGGCTTACTTCACTCTGTATAATCGGCTCCAGTTAGAGACAGAGTATTCAAGCACTTTATTGCTTTCTTTGTTTTCTTCGTGTGGTTGGAAATGAAATCACACCATGTTAATTATGTGTTTAGAAATAATTAAAAATATATAAGCCAAGGGGACTTGTTTCCCTATATTCATTATGATCAAATATGTTATAGTTGAAAACAAGTCTAAGATTTAAAAAATAAAGCTCCTGGTTAAATTACTATAAGATAGAGAAAACTCATTTTGGAAAATGATTTGTATTGTGTGAATTGTGTCAGACCATAAAAAATTCTACCAGAAAAGACAGCTTGAGAAATAGACTTAGATGCAGAGGCAGATGTATGGACACCAAGGGGGAAAAGGAGACAGTGGGGTGAACTGGGAGATTGGAATTGACACATATCCCCTATAGATATATGTATAAAATAGATAATTAATGAGTGCCTTTTGTATAGTACAGGGAACTCTACTCAGTGCTCTGTGCTCTTTCCTGAATGGGAAGCAAACAAACAAACAAAAAGAAGGCATTTAGTTACATGTATGGCAGATTCATTCTGGTGTACAGCAGAAACTGACACGACATTGTAAAACAGCTATACTCCAGTGAAAAAATTTCTTGAAAGAAAAGACTGCTTGAAAGTATTGAATTTGAAAACAAAGCTGATCTAAAGAATTTATTGGAGGAATGAGCCATTGCTTTCTTTAGTGGAAAAAAAATGCTATGTTTGAATAAATAAGATGCCAAGAAAGCGTGCGCACTGGCTTCCGTTCAGTTCAGTTCAGTCGCTCAGTCGTGTCCGACTCTTGGCGACCCCATGAATCGCAGCACGCCAGGCCTCCCTGTCCATCACCAACTTCCGGAGCTCACTACACCCCTTGTATGATCAGCACAGTATTAAGCTGCTCTGTGCACAAGGGGTCTCCTTGCCGCCCAAGGAGTTATGTTGCTCCTTCTAGGCTGGACCATACCTCCCAACCCCCACAGCCTGAGCAACACCCTGCCTATATTTCCCACACCCAAGTATCTCCTTTGTCCTCATCTAGTATTTTCTGGATAATTTTCCCTTCTCATCCCACCTAATAAGTAGACTCAGACAGATAACTTATACCAGTTTAAGACTCTCCTAAGACAGTTGTGTAGGCATAATTACAAATGAGGCCAGACTGCTAAATGACTGGAAATTACGAAATAATTTTCCCAGGAAAAGAATTGATGACTACTTTAAGTTTTTATTACATCGTCTTCGGAATAACTCCTTCCCTCATAGCCCTGAAAGAGTTATGAAGATCATCCTGAATAAGTGACTATAAATTTCTGATAGCATCTTTATGTGTTTTGCCCTTCCTCTCAGAGTAAGGTAGTTGCCATGGAAATGATGACAATGGCTAAATTCAGCCAGAAATATTTGCTGTATTATGTGCCACATGGTTCTTTCCTTCCTTCAAAGCAGGAGAGGAGTATTCTGAAGAGTGAATTACATTCTCAAGATGTGTAATGCCCTCCAGTTAATTGCAAGTGTCACATGTTGAAATTTTTGTTGTATGTTAGACTGTATTGTTGCTGTTGCTGTTTAGTAGTTAAGTCATGTCTGACTCTTTTGTGATCCACCAAGCTCCTCTGTTCATGGAATTTCCCAGGTAAGAACACTGGAGTGTGTTGCCATTTGCTTCTCCAGGGCATCTCCCCAACCCAGGGATCAAATCCACATCTCCTGCATTGCAGGTGGATTCTTTACTGTCTGAGCCACCAGGTGATCCTCTAGAAGCAGCATGCAGGCTTTGTTGCTCCACAGCATTGGGATCATCCTGGACCAGGGATCAAATTCATGTCCCCTGCACCGGCAGGCAGATTTTTCAACTGCCAGGGAAGCCCCTATTCTGATATTACAGATAAAGAAAGTGAGGCTGTGAGAAGTTAAATAACTTTTCTAAGGGTTACTGAGATAGGAAATTCAAACGGAAATAAGTCCAATATCAGAGTCCCATCTGCTACGTAGCCTCCAGTCATCATGGTAAAATATATATCTTTACTTTCCTCATTGTTCACTTCTCTCTGTTTTCCTAGATGGCTTTCACCTTTATGGTTCCATATGAATCCATCAGTTAGTCAGTTCAGTTGCTCAGTCCTGTCCAACTCTTTGTGACCCCATGAACTGCAGCACGCCAGGCCTCCCTGTCCATCACCAACTCCCGGAGTTCACTCAAACTCACGTCCATCGAGTCAGTGATGTCATCCAGCCATCTCATCCTCGGTCAATCCTTTCTCCTCCTGCCCCCAATCCCTCCCACCATCAGGGTCTTTTCCAATGAGTCAACTCTTCTCATGAGGTTAGGATCTTATCCAAAATTCTACATTTTTTAGTAAAGTTTAAAAGTTTTTAGTTCTCCAAGATTCCAGTTACATTTTATACAACTTTTATTTCCCAGAAATATGACCAGTTAAGGGCTTCCCTGGTGGCTCAGTGGTAAAGAATCTGCCTGCCATGCAAGAGACCCAGGTTCAATCCCTGGGTCAGGAAGATCCCCTGAAAATGGGAATGGCTACCCACTCCAGTATTTTTGCCTGGAGAATCCCATGGACAAAGGAGCCTGGGGCCGCAAAGAGTCAGACATGACTGAGCTACAAACACCTTCACTTTTTCCTGACCAGTTATGTAACTTGAGAAATATTTTGTTATAAAACACCTGTAATTGCTGGAAAAATCTAATATAGGGACTTCCCTGGTTGTCCAGTGATTAAGAATCCATTTTCTAGTGCAGGTGATACAGGTTTGATCCCTGGCTGGGGAACTAAAATCCTATATGCTACAGGGCAACAAAGCCTGTGCGCCACAACCACTGAGCCCGCGAGCTCTGGAGCCCATGTTCCACAACTAGAGGAGACTGCAAGCTGCAACACAGGGCCCGCATGCCACAGCTAAGAGCTGATGCAGCCAAATAAAAAGTTAATGAATATTAAAAAAAAAAAAACCACCCTAGTACAGAGTTGATCTGTAAGTGATATCTGTAAGAATCAAAAGTGAGCAGTTAGGATAGGAGTTGTGGGTGAAGCAATGTTGTGGATGGTGTGTTGGTATGGCAGAAAAATGTGCTTTCCTAGATTTTAGGAATCTGGATTTAAATGTCTGCAGGATATGAGGACTCTGGACTCATGCAAGAAAGAGTTCGAATCAGTAAGTCTGCATGAGTTCAGGACCACCAAAAAATTATCTTCTTAGTGAAAGTATGAAGTGTAAGAATGAAAGCAAAAACACTCCAACTAACACATGGAGTTAGCAAAGAAATTCATCAACTTTGACTCTGAGCAGAGGAAACTAGTGTCTCCTGAGAATCTATAAGCTTCTTCCAGCTCTGCTCTGATTTAAGGTTTGAATTTATACCAAGGGTTCACAGACTTTGTCTGTAAAGGCACAGAAAGTGATTTAGCAGCTTTGTTGGCCATGTAGTCTTTCCTGCAGCTCTTCAACTCTGTGCTTGGAGATGGATAGTTGTTGTTGACAATATGTCAACAAATGGGTATGTATGTGTTTCAATAAAACTTTATTTACAAAAGCAGATTTTTGTTGAATGTTGATATACTATCTGCCTGGGCCAATTATCTGTAAGTTGAAAAATTGATATAAACTTGGTTCTGTCTGATGATAGGCTCTACTGGATAGATACACCTAAGACTCCTGGAAGAAGCAAGCATAAAGCTGTACTGAAGGGACGGCTTATTTGCTGAGGCTGTGAGGGCTTCCCCTGAGGAACGTGAACACAGATTCCTGAATACAATGCACACAAGGAAATAGCTCACCATGACTGAGAGTCAGCATGTGCAATACCTACAAGGGTTCATTTTCCTAAGACCACCAGCTAACACAGAACTATTATTAAATAGAGACTATGTATCCCATGGGCGGAAGAGCCTGATAGGCTGCAGTCCATGGGATTACTAAGAGTCGGACAGGAATGTGACTCCACTTTCACTTTTCACTTTCATGCATTGGTGAAGGAAATGGCAACCCACTCCAGTGTTTTTGCCTGGAGAATCCCAGGGACAGGGGAGCCTGGTGGACTGCTGTCTATGGGGTTGCACAGAGTTGGACATGACTGAAGCGACTTAGCAGCAGCAGCAGCATGTGACTCAGACAGTAAAGAATCTGCCTGCAATGCAGGAGATCCAGGTTCTATCCCTGGATCTGGAAGATACTCTAGAGAAGGGCAACCAACCCACTCCAGTATTCTTGCTTGGAGAATTCCAAGACAGAGGAGCCTGGTACCACATTCCATGGAGATGCAAAGAGTCGAACACAACAGAGCAACTAATACTTTCACTTTTTGTGCAATAGATATAATGTGATTAAGGGCATAAAAGAAAGACTCTAAAATATGAAAAAAATAGGGGCTTTCCTGGAAGTCCAGTGCTTCCAGTGCAGGGGTTGTGGGTTCAGTCTCTAGTCGGGGAATGAAGATCCTACGTTTGTGGCCAAAATGAGTCAATAAATAAAATAAAGTGTGAGAAAATAATGAGTCTATGAAAAAGCAACACCTAGATTTGAAAGAAATAATCAAATACAGCCTCTATAAACATAAAAAGCAAAAGTAATTAAATTGAAATACCAATAGGAAATTTAAAGAGCGGAAGTAAAACTAGGTGAACTGTAAATTACATTTAAGGAAATTATTTGCACTCCAATGTAGAGAGATGAAGAGACATAGATTGGAGTAGAGAGAAAAATAATAAGGCCCAACTCACTACTACCCTTATGAAATGTTCGTATCTCTTACAAGAGAGAATCAAGAGAATGGATGCATGGAATATTTAAAGAGATAACATCTGAAAAACTTTTAGAATTGCTAGACATAATCCTCAGATTCATGATTCACAGTAAATCCTAAGAACTATAAGTAAAAATATATTTTAGTGAAGTTTCAGAATAAAAACAAGGAGAAGAGTTTAATTATTTTTATTGAAGTATAATTGATTTGCAGTGTTTTACCAGTCTCTGCCATATGGCAAGTGATTCAGTTAAATATGTATATAATTTCTTTAAAAAATAATTTTCCATTATGGCTTATCGCAGGATATTGAATATAATTCTCTGTGCTATACAGTAGGACTTTGTTTATCCATTCTAAATGTAACAGTTTGCATTTACCAAACCTAATCTCTCATTCCATCCATCTCTCTCCCCACTGCCCCTTGGCAACCACATATCTGTTCTCTATATCTGTGAGTCTGTTTCTGTTTCAGAGATAGGTTCATTTTTGCCATATTTTGGATTCCACACGTAAGTGATATCATATGATTTTGCCTTTCTCTGTCTGACTTACTTCACTTTGTATGATAATCTCTAGTTGTATCCATGTTGCTGCAAATGGCATTATTTCATTCTTTTTTATGGCTGAATAATATTCCATTGTATATATGCACCACATTTTCTTTATCAACTCACCCAAGGGACTCTCAAGAGTCTTCTCCAACACCACATTTCAAAAGCATCAATTCTTTGGCATTCAGCTTTCTTTATGGTCCATCTCTCACATCCATACATGACTACTGGGGAAAACTATAGCTTTAACTGTAAGGCCCTTTGTTAGCAAAGTAATGTCTCTGCATTTTAATATGCTGTCTAGATTTGTCATAGCTTTTCTTCCAAGGAGCAACTGTCTTTTAATTTCATGACTGCAGTCACCATCTACAGTTATTTTGGAGCCCCCCAAAATTAAGTCTGCCACTGTTTCCATTGTTTCTTCATCTATTTGCCACAAAGTGATGAGACTGGATGCCAAGACTTTCACTTTTGAATGTTGTATTTTAAGCCAGCTTTTTCACTCTCCTCTTGCACTTTCATCAAGAGGCTCTTTAGTTCCTCTTCACTTTCTGCCATAAGAGTGGTGTCATCTGCATATCTGAGGTTATTGATCATTCTCCCGGCAATCTTGATTCCAGCTTTTGCTTCATCCAGCCTGGGATTCTGCCTGATGTATTGTGCATGTAAATTAAATAAGCAGGGTGACAATATACAGCCTTGATGTACTCCTTTCCCAATTTGGAACCAGTCTGTTGTTCCATGTCTGATTCTAACAGTTGCTTCTTGATCTGCATACAGATTTTTCAGAAGGCAGGTAAGAGGGTCTGGTATTCCCATCTCTTTAAGAATTTTCCACTGTTTGTTGTGACTCACACAGTCAAAGGCTTTAGCATAGTCAATGAAATAGAAGTAAATACTTTTATGAAATTCACTTGCTTTTTCTATGATCCAACAGATATTGGCAATTTGATCTCTGGTTCCTCTGCCTTTTCTAAATCTAGCTTGAACATCTGGAAGTTCTTGGTTCACATACTGTTAAAGCCTAGCTTGGAGGATTTTGAGCAATACTTTGCTATCATACAAAATGAGTGCAATTGTGCAGTAGTTTGAACATTCATTGGCATTGCCTTTTTTTGGGATTGGAATGAAAACTGTCCTGTAGCCACTACTGAGTTTTCCAAATTTGCTGGCCTATTGAGTGTACCACTTTCACAGCATCGTCTTTTAGTATTTGAAATACCTCAGCTGAATTCCATTACTTCCACTATCTTTGTTCACAGTGATGCTTCCTAAGGCCCACTTGAATTCACATCTCAGGATGTCTGGCTCTGGGTGAGTGATCACACCATCATGGTTATCTGGTTCATTAAGATCTTTTTTATATAGTTCTGTGTATTCTCACCACCTCTTCTTAGAATTGTCTGCTTCTGGTAGGTCCATACCATTTCTGTCCTTTATTGTGCCCATCTTTGCATAAAATGTTCCCTTGGTATCTCTACATTTCTTGAAGAGATCTCTTGTCTTTCCTGTTCTATTGTTTTCTTCTATTACTTTGCATTGATCACTTAGGAAGACTTTCTTATCTCTCCTTACTATTTGGAACTCTGCATTCAGATGGATAGATCTTTCCTTTTTTCCTTTGCTTCTCAGTTATTTGTAGGCCTCCTTAGACAACCATGTTGCCTTTTTACATTTCTTCTTCTTGGGGATGGTTTTGACCACTGCCTCTTGTATAATGTTGCAAATCTCCATCCATAGTTCTTCAATACCATCACTGGTTTACAGATACCTAAGATCATGGTCCCATCACTTCATGGGAAATAGATGGGGAAACAGTGGAAACAGTGTCAGACTTTATTTGGGGGGGCTCCACAATCACTGCAGATGGTGATTGCAGCCATGAAATTAAAAGACGCTTACTCCTTGGAAGGAAAGTTATGACCAACTCAGCATATTCAAAAGCAGAAACATTACTTTGCCAACAAAGGTCCGTCTAGTCAAGGCTGTGATTTTTCCAGTGGTCATGTATGGATGTGAAAATTGGACTGTGAAGAAAGCTGAGTGCCGAAGAATTGATGCTTTTGAACTGTGATGTTGGAGAAGACTCTTGAGAGTCCCTTGGACCAGCCCATTCTAAAGGAGATCAGTCCTGGGTGTTCTTTGGAAGGAATGATGCTGAAGCTGAAACTCCAATACTTTGGCCACCTCATGTGAAGAGTTGACTCATTGGAAAAGACTCTGATGCTGGAAATCACTGCAGATGGTGATTGCAGCCATGAAATTAAAAGACGCTTACTCCTTGGAAGGAAAGTTATGACCAACTCAGCATATTCAAAAGCAGAAACATTACTTTGCCAACAAAGGTCCGTCTAGTCAAGGCTGTGATTTTTCCAGTGGTCATGTATGGATGTGAAAATTGGACTGTGAAGAAAGCTGAGTGCCGAAGAATTGATGCTTTTGAACTGTGATGTTGGAGAAGACTCTTGAGAGTCCCTTGGACCAGCCCATTCTAAAGGAGATCAGTCCTGGGTGTTCTTTGGAAGGAATGATGCTGAAGCTGAAACTCCAATACTTTGGCCACCTCATGTGAAGAGTTGACTCATTGGAAAAGACTCTGATGCTGGGAGGGGTTGGGGGCAGGAGGAGAAGGGAATGACAGAGGATGAGATGGCTGGATGGTATCACCAGCTCAATGGACATGAGTTTGGGTGAACTCTGGGAGTTGGTGATGGACAGGGAGGTCTGGCGTGCTGCAGTTCATGGGGTCACAAAGAGTTGGACACGACTGAGCCACTGAACTGAACTGAACATTAAAACTTGAGAGTTGTTTCCCAAGGGAAACCTCAATTCTCATATTCAATCTGTCACTTCAGATTATTACATTTATTCAAAATATTAAATTATTCTCATGAGTTCACTTAATTCAGATATTCTTTCTCTCTATTCCTGAAAAAGTCAACAGCCTCTGTATTGACCTCCCCGATCCCAGTCTCCATCTCTTCTATTCCAGTCTGAAGACAATTGCCAGGTTATTAACATTTTCTTCTTGGTAGTCACTTTCCTTGCCTTTTCACTCTTTATAAGTAAAAGTCCAGCTTTATCACATTGGCACAGAAGGTCCCTATATACTAGACCTGTAGTTTGAACTCACTCTATCAGTCTCATGACTACCGCCCCTCGCTACTTCTCACATCTTATTCTGGGCCATTCTGGTTTGCCTTCCTTACCTATATTTTTGTTTCATGTCTTGTGTCTTTATTCCCTGAGAACCTTGTTTGTTTCTTACCAGGACTAAGGTGTTGTTAACTGTATGAGCCCTTGTAAGTAACATATTTAATATTGTAAGAAGGGCTTTTAAGGATTTAGTTGTGTGTGTGTGTTCTTCATATCTTTACCTAAATAGAAAGTCTGAACAGGAGGGATGGCTCTGACACAGAGGACTTCAGAAAAATGTGCAGACCCAGGGTGTTCTGGAAAAGAGGGAGCCCTGTGGTCCCTCAGATTGCATTATTAGAGGCTTAGATGGTTGTCCTGGGTTTCATGTCTCAGTTTCCCAACTAGGCTAAAGTTCCTTGATGATTAAACACAAAATCAATAACATCCTCCATCAGGTTTGCATCTTCTTTCCCTTTCTCTATATCCAGTCCTGGATTCAGAGAAGGTGCGTAATACATACTGGCTGGATTAGGAAACAGGCAGCATTTTTTGTGTATTTGTACCACAACTCAGTGACTCTTCCTCTTGAACTGTAGAGCATCCTTTGGGATCCACCTGTTCAGGGGTAATGATATAAAACCTCTGAGCAGACTTGCTCGTCCTTCATTCTCTCCCATGCTGGTCCTTCCTAGAACATAGTACAAGTGCTCAGTCATGTCTGACTCTTTGCGATGCTATATATGGACTATAGCCCGCCAGGCTCCTCTGTCCATAGGATTTTCCCAACAAGAACCCGGGAGTGGGTTGCCATTTCCTCCTCCGGGGGATCTTCCTGATCAAAGAACCAAACCCGTATCTCCTGCATTATGGAAGGATTCTTTAGTGCTGAGTCACCTGGAAAGTCCCTCCTAGAACATGTTTCCTTCTAATAAAAATTAAATCCTAGCTCTGGCCCCTTCCTCTTTCCCTTGAGATGCTTTTGAAATTAAGCAATGGCAGAAGTCTTTAGGAAATGTGGATTTATGTTTTTAATTTAATTTCTACCAAACCTGGATATACTGTTTTGCAATATCAACATTTCCTCACCCTCTATAGGAACTCATTTGTTTCAATGTGAACATGATACGTATGCTAGTTTATTCAGTTGTATTTATTCCCTACCAAGCAAACATCTGAAATGCTCAATACCTCTTGACTAACGATTTCAATTTTGTTTCCATCTTGCTATTTTCTGACATTACCAAGGGTAGTTTCCACCTGTCTCTCACAATCTACTGAAAGACTTGGGAACCACGATACCAGAAACTGTGTGCTTAAGGCCACAGGGAATAAAGCATGTCATATTTTAAGCTCTAATACTCTAAAGGGAGGACATGGCTACTGCCGCTTGCAAAACTCCAGCAAAGAGGTGGTTTTTTTTTTTTTTTTTTGGTAACAATAATTAATCATGACAGAAGGACTCAGATAGGGGGAGAGGACAGATGGTTCCTGTTACAACCTGCCCCTAACCTGCATTACCATGCCCAGCCATAAATAGAATGTTTGTACCAAAACCATGAGAGGAAAATAATCATCAGAGATAAAAATCTCCAATGTGTTGTGCTATCAAGTGATTTCAAGCCATGATGTAATGATGAGTACATGTATAATATAGTGAATACAGCAGAGTCAGGAAAACTTTGGACATAACAAACATCAATTTTAATCAAGTATTTAATTGATTCAAAAGTAGTATAGAGGACTTCCCTAGTGACTGAATGATTAAGAATCTACCTACCAAAGCAGGGGACACAGGTTCGATCCTGGTTGGGGAAGATACCATATGCTGCGGGGCAATTAGGCCTGTGTGGCCAGTACTGAAGCTCGCCCACCCCAGAGCCCATGCTCCACAACAAGAGAAGCCACTGCAATGAGAGGCACCACACCACAGCTGGAGAGTAATCTCTGCTCATTTTCTTAACTAGAAAAAACCTGTGTGCAGCCACAGAGACCCAGCACAACCAAAAATAAATAAATTTGTAATATAGACACTGACAAGTGATAAGATGTAAATATGTTTTAAGTTGTTTTTTAAGATTTACTTAATAGTCCTATCATATTGTCTGGAGAATCTTGACAATTCCACCCTAAACTTAAGTTTAAAAAAGTTTTAATAGTTCACTAAGCTTTGAGCTCCATGGAGTAAACTTTTCTGAATGGGGATTAAGTTTTAATGCCTTGCTGTTGTTGTTTAGTCACTAAGTCATATCCGTCCTTGGTGACCCCCTGGACTGTAGCCTGCAGGCTGCTCTGTCCATGGGATTTCACAGGCAAGAATACTGAAGTGGGTTGCCATTTACTTCTCCAGGGGATCTTCCCTACTGGGATATTGTACCCGCATCACCTGCATTGGCAGGCAGATTCTTTACTACTGAGCCACCTGGGAAATCCAAGTTTTAATGCCTGGATGCTTTCAAATGTAAAGTTACACATATACTTTGGAAGAACCTTAAATTATGACTATCAACCACGTGATAGATGTGTGAACATTTTGCTGACTTTGTAGACATTTCTCAGCTTCTTCATATATAAATCAGGTGAAATTGTCCTCAGTACGGCTGTATGTAATGTAATACAGTGTATAGGGAAGGATGCTCTAAATGGAGACAAGCTTTATATCATTTAAACATGTCCATCCCCATGTCATCAGGGTTTCCAGTGTCCTGAAAGATAGGAGTGATGGGTCTGTGTCAGAGCTCACGTGTATGTGGCAGCTACTCATCTCTATGAATGTTTCAGAGAGGAAAGGGCTGCCAATGGAAGATTCACTTCCTAAGAACTCTGGATGACAAGCTGGAACCACTCACTGCGGACCGAGGCCAGGACTCCATGGTCAGCACTGATCCTGAGCCCGGCTGGCAAGAAAGAACAACCAAAACAGACTTCATCTGTTGCCCTGTGGATCGGCTCCAAGGAACGCTTTTGTCTCTGGATGATCCAAGCATGGCCTGATAAGCTGAGAATGCAATAATTGGTATAATTAGCAATAATGTTGCAGGGAAAAAAGTTATTAGTGACTACTAGCTAACTACTTTGCATGCTAATGTTTTGAGGGAAAAAAAGAAAATCTTTTGAGGTTTATTTTTTTTTAATGTATGAGTTATTTCTGGCTTTGGTTGTTGCCGGAATACTGTAAAGGGAGTTGTGTTAGGTTGTGTCATCAGGGAATCTCATGAGGAGGCTGATAGGACATTTCTGCGGTTTCTGGCACCTCAGTTCAGGTCGCCCAGGGTGACCTTTCCCTTGAGGTTCCATGGAGGACAAAGAACCGGGGAAGTGGAGTAGCCTGGGATGTGTAGATGCTATTTTGTGCCCACAATGAAGGAGATTCCAGACTCTTGCCACTTCCCATGACTGAGAAGCAACACAGCTATTTCTGTAAACTCAACCAAACGTAATGCATCAATGACACACTTATTGTGAATGAAATTGAAGGAAAGCCCTGGCGTCAGCCCTTCCCAGGCCCTGAAAACAAACGTTGAACATCCCCCAAATGTCAGTCAGTGCCCTTCCTGTTCACACTGGCTACCTGAGAATGCTTTCTTCTTTTGTCATCACAAGGGAAAGAACTCGTCTTCCCCTACTTCTTCTTAAATTTGGCCACACCAAGAGGGATGCAGGATCTTAGTACCCTAACTCAGGATGGAGCACGTGCCCTTGCATCCAAGGCGCCACGTCCCAAGCACTAGACTGCCAGGGAAGTCCCAGGAATTCTTCTTCTTTGGTGGCCCAGAAGGAGAAGAAGCTGCTTGCCGAACTGTGAGACTGTGTTGGAGGCAGTTTGGGAAATGGAGATATTCCAGCACCTGGTGGCTGGTTGGAATGTCTCTACTTAACCCCCAGGAACCAGTAGGCAGTAGAGTTCTTTAGTGGAGCTCCAAGGGGGCTAGTAGTTCTCCGAGGTCTGCTGGAGATCTAAACAGCATACTCAACATTAACATGTTCTTCTAAACTCCAAGCGAATTCACAAGTATCTCCCTCAAGAGTAAAACCAGCAGTTGGTGGTTGAGAACAACTGGATTTGGATGTTTCCCTAGCCCATCCTCTCCTTGGGGAATATTTTTCCATTGTTCCCCCACCCTTCTTTGTAGTTATTTCTTCTTCTTTTTTTATTTTAATGTGGACCATTTTTCAAGTCTTTGTTGAATTTGTCACAATATTGCTGCTGTTTTATGTCTTGGTTTGTTCGGCATGAGGCATGTGGGGTCTTAGCTTCCTAACCCGGGATCAGCCCTGGAAGGTGAAATTGTAGCCGCTGGACCACCCAGGGAAGTCCCTGTATTTATTTCTTGATCTTGTCTTTCCTGCTATGGTGTTTTAATGATGCTCATTATTAATATTATAAACTCAGAGTCCTAACTTCTCTGAGAATCACTTTATCAGTAATGATCTAAAAGTACATTTAGAATTTTAGTGAAAAGATGTGGTTTGATAGTGACAACAACAAAAATAGCTAGTTGTATTGGCTTACTACTTCTAAATGTAGGAAGATAAACTATTATTAACAGCTGCACACCATTTCCTATCTTTTCAAGGCCTTTGTTAGCCTCACAATGGTGCTGCCAGGGAAATACTATTAATACAGAGCAAAAGGAGAGAGGGTGGGGGACACTTTTATAATGGAGCACACGCCCCATTTGCCTTTTGTGCCACCTTTGTACTTTTCCTGAAGCCATACAATGTAATACCTACAGAGGGAAGCAACTGTGTTTAGGAAAAATAAAATTTCTTCTATTATTCCATTTAACAATCATTCAGGCTCTCTCAACCTAAAAACAAATAAGGAAAATTCCACAATGAGCATTAAAACCAAAACATCATTATTAGTCATTGATACCCAACCATACTTGCTAGTTTAAAAATGAGAGAAGAAAGGAGTTTCCCTTGTGGCTCAGTGGTAAAGAATCCACCAGCCAGTATAGGAGACCTGGGTTCGATCCCTGATCCGGGAAGATCCCACATGCCTCGGAGCAACTAAGCTCATTCGCCACAAGTATTAAGCCTTTGCTCTAGAGCCCAGGAGCTGTAACCACTGAGCCCGCATGCCCTAGAGCCCAGTGCTCTGCAACAAGAGAAGCCCCTGCAATGAGAAACCCACGCACCACAAGGAAGAGTAGCCACCTCTTGTCACAACTACAGAAAAGCCCGCACAGCAACTAAGACCCAGCACAGCCCAAAACAAACAAATAAATGACATTATTTTTTTAAAAAGCTAGAAGAAAGAAAAGCTCTCCTCTCTTTGCACACCATATTGACATACCTTGCCTCCCAAGCCAATCATTTTCCTCCCTGGGAAGCAATCTGGACTAGGAATCTGTCCAAAATATGCCCTAGAGTGTATTGAATTTCAGGAGAGGCTTTCTGAAGGCTCTCGGTAATAAAAAGTTCCACTGATTCTGACACATATATGGATGGATCAGAACTTTTCTAGTGCATTCCTTGCCAGCATCACTGAATTCTTCAAAACAACTGGATTCAAATATTAGAAACATATCAGGTCGCCAAGTTCTGCCATTGTTTGAATCAGTACCTTGATAAAAAATTGCATGTAACAGGAACTCCAACTAGTTCAAGCAAAATGAGAATACACTATGTTAGTTCACAGAAAAGGTGAAGGCAATTGTAAGGGAGGGTTGGAGGGACCAGGGGCTCAGGGTTTGGAACTGGACACACGGACCCCAGGAGCCATCTGTCTCTCATCCTGAGTTGTCTCTGCTGCGCCCTGGTCTACAGAGGCTCAACCTGAGATGATGGAAGATCGTTAGAGAGCCCTGGGGTTACAGTCATCAGTTCTGGGTCTGAGAAGAGGGAAACCTTGACTCCTAATGTGGGAAGATCTGGTTGAAGAATCCCTATGGTCTGGCTTAGGGGCAAGGTATTCAGACAGCTGGCCCTTCTTGGCCCTGGGGTGGTGGTTGCAGACAGGCAGTGGATAAAGGGCATATATTTTAGGACGTCCACAGAAGAAGAAAACTAACCAGAAGAATGAAGTATTCAAGCTGGGAGGCAGGTGACAATATTTCCTACACAGTCCTTTCTATCACTTCTATTAAGGGTTTACATCAATAAAGGGTAAGGACAAGAAACAAGAAATGCTCTTGTTGGGTAATGTGAAGAGGCCTTAAAGAGACTATTTATAAAAGTGTGAAGAGGGTGCAGGAGGACATAGCAATGTGCCTCCCTGGGATGGTAAGGTCTTGCCAGTCTTCAGTCTGGACAAGGCATGTGGTCCAATACTCTGTGCAGTGACCACACTGGAGTGTGTTCCCAGGAATAGATACTCCACACCCTTGCTGTCCCCTGCCTCCCATCTCATGCCAATACACGCTGTTGGCTGAACCTATTCAGAGGGCAATGACTAAGGGAGTCCGCAGATGTCATCCTGAAAGGTCAGCCTGTTGCACAGAGGCCAGAGTCGAAAGGAGTGACGATATGGACCAACAGAACAGGTGTTCAGCACAGCTTTACATATATACATAGACAGACAGCACACATACACACACATTTAAATTTTTAAAATTTTATATTGGGGCTTCCCAGGTGGCACTAGTGGTAAAGAGATGCTGCTGCTGCTAAGTAGCTTCAGTCGTGTCTGTCTCTGTGTGACCCCAGAGACAGCAGCCCACCAGGCTCCCTCGTCCCTGGGATTCTCCAGGCAAGAACACTGGAGTGAGTTGCCGTTTCCTTTTCCAATGCATGAAAGTGAAAAGTGAAAGTGAAGTTGCTCAGTCGTGTCCGACCCTCAGTGATCCTATGGACTGCAGCCTTCCAGGCTCCTCTGTCTATGGGATTTTCCAGGCAAGAGTACTGGAGTGGGGTGCCATTGCCTTCTCTGGAAGAGATGCTAGTCTGCAGGAAATGTAAGAGCTTCTAGTTCAGTCCCTGGGTCGGGAAGATCCTCTGGAGAAGGGAAAGGCAACCCACTCCAGTATTCTTGCCTGGAGAATTACATGGACAGAGAAACCTGGTGGGCTACAGTTCATGGGGTCGCAAAGAGTTGGACATGACTGAGGGACTAACACACACACACACATTAGTTTCAGATATACATCAGAGTGATTTACTTATCCATTTACTGAATCTTTTTCAGATTCTTTTCCCTTACAGATCATTACAGAATATTGAGTAGATTTCTCTGTGCTGATTACATATAAACACATTTAGCATAAAGGTAACAACAATGCAACTGAATATTCAATAAATATTATTCTACACTGTGTGTGTGCATAAGTTGCTTCAGTCATGTCTGACTCTTTGATATCCCATGGACTGTAGCCCACCAGGCTTCTCTGTCCAAGGGAGTCTCCAGGCAAGAATACTGGAGTGGATTGCCATTTCCTCCTCCAGGGGATCTTCCCTACCCAGGGATCGAACCTGAGTCTCCTATGTCTCTTGCATTGGCAGGCTGTTTCTTTACCACTAGCACCACCTGGGAAGCCCTTATTCTACATTACGTATTACGTATTGGGCTAGCCAGAAAGTTCGTTTGGTTTCTTTCTGGAAGGTGGTTTGGGAAAACCTGAACGAATATAATTCCTAGAAGAAATCCAAAGGAATGGTGCGTCATAATGAAAGCTTTTGGAGGCAGCCTAACTTGGATTTGAATCCCATGCTCTAATCTCAGTCACCTCACTTCGGCACACACCTACCATAAGTAGACCAAAGAACTCATATTTGCATCAGCAGGGAAAGGAGGAGTCAGATGAATCAGGAGATTGGAATTGACATATATACACTACTGATACTGTGTGTAAAATAGACAACTAATGAGAATCTACTGTATTGCACAGGGAACCCTACTCAGTGCTTTTTGGTGACCTAAATGGGAAGGAAATCCAAAACAGAGGGAATGTATGTATTCATACAGCTGAATCACTGCTGCACAGCAGGAACAAACACAACACTATAAAGCTGCTATACTCCAATGCATGTTTAAAAAAGCAATTATATCTACAGACAGGATGATTCTACTATATAAAAAACATCAACATTTGAATGATTAGCTCCAATTAAAATAGTGATGCCATGACTATCAAGCAGAATATAATTTGACTCACGTTTTTGAAAGTTCGTTAGTATTTTGTAGTGAGTGTTTTGGGCTTTTGATTATGTTCATTCACAGACATTGCTGCTGCTGCTGCTGAGTCACTTCAGTAGTGTCCGACACTGTGCAACCCCAGAGATGGCCTCCCACCAGGCTCCCCTGTCCCTGGGATTCTTCAGGCCAGAACTCTGGAGTGAGATGTCATTTAAGCTAAAAATTCTGTTTAACTCTTGGTAGCAGGATAAAAGAACTCTATTGATGGGACTAATTTTTTTTCTATAGTCTACCGTTTTTGTCACTAACTAGGCCTTTAGATGGGCTTGATAAAGGACAGAAATGGTATGGATCTAACAGAAGCAGAAGATATTAAGAAGAGGTGGCAAGAATACACAGAACTGTTCCAAAACAGAGCTTCATGACCAAGATAATCACGATGGTGTGATCACTCACCTAGAGCCAGACATCCTGGAATGTGAAGTCAAGTGGGCCTTAGAAAGCATCACTACGAACAAAGCTAGTGGAGGTGATGGAGTTCCAATTGAGCTATTTCAAATCCTGAAAGATGATGATGTGAAAGTGCTGCACTCAATATGCCAGCACATTTGGAAAACTCAGCAGTGGCCACAGGACTGGAAAAGGTCCGTTTTCGTTCCAATCCCAAAGAAAGGCAATGCCAGAGAATGCTGAAACTACCCCACAGTTGTACTTATCTCACACACTAGTAAAGTAATGCTCAAAATTCTCCAAGCCAGGCTTCAGCAATACATGAACCGTGAACTTCCAGATGTTCAACCTGGTTTTAGAGGAAGCAGAGGAACCAGAGATCAAATTGCCAACATCCATTGGATCATCGAAAAAGCAAGAGAGCTCCAGAAAAACATCTATTTCTGCTTTATTGACCATGCCAAAGCCTTTGACTGTGTGGATCACAACAAACTGTGGAAAATTCTGAAAGAGATGGGAATACCAGACCACCCAATCTGCCTCTTGAGAAACCTATATGCAGATCAGGAAGCAATAGTTAGAACTGGACATGGAACAACAGACTGGTTCCAAATAGGAAAAGGAGTACATCAAGGCTGTATATTGTCACCCTGCTTATTTAACTTCTATGCAGAGTACATCATGAGAAACGCTGGGTTGGATGAAGCATAAACTGGAGTCAAGACTGCTGGGAAAATACCAATCACCTCAGATATGCAGATGACACCACTCTTATGGCAGAAAGTGAAGAGGAGCTAAAGAGCTTCTTAATGAAAGTGAAAGAGGAGAGTGAAAAGTTGACTTAAATCTCAACATTCAGAAAACAAAGGTCATGGCATCTGGTCCCATCACTTCATGGGAAATAGATGAGGAAAGAGTGGAAACAGTGTCAGACTTTATTTTGGGGGCTCCAAAATCACTGCAGATGGTGACTGCAGCCATGAAATTAAAAGACGCTTACTCCTTGGAAGAAAAGTTATGACCAACCTAGATAGCATATTGAAAAGCAGAGACATGACTTTGCCAACAAAGGTCCGTCTAGTCAAGGCTATGGTTTTTCCAGTAGTAATGTATGTATGTGAGAGTTGGACTGTGAAGAAAGCTGAGCACCAAAGAATTGATGCTTTTGAACTGTGGTGTTGGAGAAGACTCTTGAGAGTGCCTTGGACTGCAAGGAGATCCAACCAGTCCATCCTAAACGACATCAGTCCTGGGTGTTCTTTGGAAGGACTGATGCTGAGGCTGAAACTCCAATACTTTGGCCACCTCATGTGAAGAGTTGACTCATTGGAAAAACCCTGATGCTGGGAGGGGTTGGGAGCAGGAGGAGAAGAGAATGACAGAGAATGAGATGGCTGGATGGCATCACCAACTCGATGCATATGAGTCTGAGTGAACTCCGGGAGTTGGTGATGGACGGGGAGGCCTGGCGTGCTGCGATTCATGGGATCGCAAAGAGTCGGACACAACTGAGCGATTGAACTGAACTGAACTGAACTGAGGCCTCTAAGCCAATAGTTGGCTTCTAGTTTCTTTGATGGTACCATAGGAAGATGATAGTGATGTTAACATCTGTGAGTCCTATGTACTGTGTGCTTCACACATGTTAATTAAGACTAAAACTATGACTTAGGTACTGTTATACCCATTTTACAGGTGAATAACCTGTAGCTCAGACAGGGTGATTAAAACAAAGTGGCATTTACAGCCACTATGGAGAACAGTATGGAGGTTCCTCAAAAAAACTAAAAATAGAACTGTTGTGTAATCATGCAATCTCATTCCTGGGAATATATCCTGAAAAAAAAAAAAACACCTCTAATTCTAAAAGATATATGCACATGTATGTATATATAAGAGAACACTACTGAACCATAAGAAAAGAATGAAATAATGTCATTTGGAGCAACATGGATGTAACTAGAGATTATCATAATAAGTGAAGTAAGTCAGAGAGAGAAAGACAAATATATGATATCACTTATATGTGGAACCTAAAATATGAAAATATGAATGTATCTATGAAACAGAAACAGACTCACAGACATAGAGAACAAACGTTTAGTTGCCAAGGGGAGAGAGTGAGGGAGGGATGGAGTGGCAGTTTGGGATTAGCAGATGCAAATTACTACATATAGGATGGATAAATGACAAGGTCGTACTGTACAGCACAGGGAACTATAATCAATGTCCTGTGATAAACCACAATGGAAAAACTATGAAAAATAATATAGATATATCTAAGTTTAACTGAATCACTTTTTTGTGTAGCAGAAATTAACAAAATATTGTAAATCAACTATATTTCAATTAAAAAAAGTAAAAACAAGATTCGGTGCAGTTCAGTTCAGTCACTCAGTCGTGCCCAAATCTTTGTGACCCCATGAACCGCAGCACACCAGGCCTCCCTGTCCATCACCAACACCCAGAGTTTACCGAAACTCATGTCCATTGAGTCGGTGATGCCATCCAGCCATCTCATCCTCTGTCATCCCTTTCTCCTCCCACCCTCAATCTTTCCCAGCATCGGGATCTTTTCAAATGAGTCAGCTTTTCGCATCAGGTGGCAAAAGTACTGAGTTTCAGCCTCAGCATCATTCTTTCCAACAGGAATCCTGATCTCCTTCAGAATGGACTGGTTGGATCTCCTTGCAGTCCAAGGGACTCTCAAGAGTCTTCTCCAACACCACAGTTCAAAAGCATCAATTCTTCGGTGCTCAGCTTTCTTTATAGTCCAACTCTCACATCCATACATGACTACTGGAAAAACCATAGCCTTGACTAGACAGACCTTTGTGGACAAAGTAATGTCTCTGTTTTTCAATATGCTATCTAGGTTGGTTATAACTTTCCTTCCAAGGAGTAAGCATTTTTTAATTTCATGGCTGCAATCACCATCTGCAGTGATTTTGGAGCCCCTCAAAATAAAGTCTGACAGTTTCCCCATCTATTTGCCATGGAGTGATGGGACCGGATGCCATGATCTTCGTTTTCTGAATGTTGAGCTTTAAGCCAACTTTTAAGCTTTCTTTATAGTCCAACTCTCACATCCATACATGACTAATGGAAAAACCATAGCTTTGACTAGATGGACCTTTGTTGGCAAAGTATTATCTCTGCTTTTCAATGTGCTGTCGAGGTCGATCATAACTTTTCTTCCAAGGAGCAAGCATCTTTTAATTTCATGACTGCAGTCACCATCTGCAGTGATTATAGAGCCCCCCAAAATAAAGTCTGTCACTGTTTTCATTGTTTTCCCATCTATTTGCAAACAGATCTTCAAATGTCAGCAAATGAGAGCTCTGGATATGTGTGCACAGTGTGAGCAAGTTTCTTCCCTTTATACTGTTCTGATATTTTGTCTTCATCAGTGACAGGTGCATGCAGAGGGTCAGTACTATTCATTATGCAGACAGAACCCCCTTCGGCCTTATTCACTGCAGGGTAAATGGTCATCCAGTGGTGAGCAGCTCTGCCTGCTAGGAGCCTCCCAGGGTGGGGGGTGAAGGGTGCTGAGCGGTTTCAGCATCCACTTGGGTGGATCCACACCACCCCTGAGACCAGATGGAAGGAGCAGAGGAGTTGGCCTTGACTGGTGAGCGTGGCCAGACCATTGGGAGTGGCTGTTTTGCACCCCTCTGCCCTTTAATTTGATGCCTTCCCATGGGGAGCCGGGTGCGGTGAGGAAGACAGAAGTTAGGTCAGTGTTTGTCCCTTTGGGCCCTAAACATTGGGAGGCTCAGTTAAGGGCATTAAGTCTGGTGTCTAGTGATGTAATAACCCTGTGCTGTGTTGATGGAGGACCAGTGGTTGGGTCCATATTCAGCTCTGTTTACTCAGAGACTTGATTTTACGAGAGGAAGCAGTAACAATGGTTGAGTTTACAAGATTCCAAAAGAGCAAGGTTAAAAAAAAAATGAGTTTCACTGTAATTAAATCAATTTCAATGCATTTTTTAAAAACATAGGATAAGTCAGATAAAATATCAGCCTTTAGAAGTGGGTTTACCATCTTCCCCATGGTATGCATACGTGCATGCTAAGTCACTTCAATTGTGACTGCAAAATCGAAGTCTGCAACCCTACAGACTATGGCCTGCCAGGCTTCTCTGTCCATGAGATGCTCCAGGCAAGAATACTGGAGTAGGTTGCCTTGTCCTCCTCCAAGGGATTTGAGACCCAGGGATCGAACCCATGTCTCTTATACCTCTTTTGTTGGCACTTGGGTTCTTTACCACTAGGGCCACCTGAGAAGCCCCCTAGCCTAGTATAGCTGTAGCCAGTGAGCAGAACCAAGTAGGAGGGATCTTGAGGTGAAAAATGGATATTGCAAAGGAGTCTTAATGTCTGTCTTTCATATAGAGGTATATTTCAAACCTTTCCAAAGTGTACTTAACTGAGGAAATTATGCATCATTACAGAGCAATACAGTGATTGGCTGCAAATTCTATATACAGTCGATGGAGCTGCCTTTATTTCTTCATGCTAGAACTTTGCATTGAATGAAAACCTCTAAGCAGAGTTTCTACTACAAGGCATTGAAGTTACAAAGGTTGCATAATGTAATTACTAGGAAAAGATGAAAATGTGACCCCACCATATTACAGAGGGGATAGCATGGAGAATTTCAAGCTAGACCTTCAGTTCCTCAACATTAAATGCTTTGTTCTCTCTACCTCAGGGCCCTCACACATTCTGTTCCTTTCTCTGTTCCCTCAGTCTTCACATGACTGGCCCCTTTTTATCAATTACATCTGGGCTTAAATGTCACCTCCCATAGAGGCCTACCTCAGGGACACCTTACAAAAGAGAATCCCTTATTCCTCACTGTGATTCTTCAGTATTGTAACCCAGATAATATTGATCATTTTTATAGCTATACATCTATTTATTGTTTATATATTTATTCCATTTCCCACCATGAATTGCAAGACCCACCATGCAAGGGCTATGATCAACTGTTCTGTTCCCCAAGGTATGTCCAGTGTTTCCAAGAGTATTTGGTGTCTAATAAGTAGTCAGTAGATAAAGGAACGTGAACATGAAGTAACCCTGGCTGTGACTATTTTAAAGGAAGAGGACGCATTTATGAATCAACTGGTAAAGATTCAAGTGCTGTCTGGTCACAAAAATGTAGATTTTTTTATCCACAAATTGAATATACCTCATTATTTAAAACAAAAAAATAGGATTAAATCCAGATGTTCATTTTTTTAAAAATAACATATATAAATGATAATAATAAACAGTTTTTCTTTTCATGAGTTTTTCTCTTAGGATCGAGTTTTGGTAGGGGAAGGTTCTTCTTTGTTTTTTAACCCGAGGTTTGAGGTTAATAGTAGTTTTTATAAATTAATCACATTATTAAACAGGCTTAAATGTTACTTTAACCCAGCTGTATTAGGAATGTATAAATGAAGTTTTCTTTTACAGTTTTAAAATTTGTCAAAAAATAATTTCCTTCACTAAAACAAACTTCATTATCCTCAGAGGACCCAAGTTCACTTCATGAGTCACTTAGACTTTATATTCAAGCAAGATGTGACGAGATCTTTAATTACCTAGACAAAGCCTCTTAAGTAACAGAACAGTGGTTATTAACATCTGGGAGAAAAAAAATAAAAGCAGGGGGAAAAAAAAAAGCCCAGAGGCTCCAATTTAACGGTACAGAGCATCATCCTCTCAAATGCACTTTTGAAACTGAGATGTGCAAACTTCTATGTGGTAGCAAGCAAGTGGTAATTTGATTTTATTGTTCATTTTGTCAGAGGGGATGTGATCAGGAATCTCAAGTCCACAGGTAAATGACAAAGCAAGAAATTCAAGGTAGCTCAAAATATTTTCTTAAATATGAACTAAAGCAGAGGCTTGGTGAGACAGATCTTTCCAAGTTAAATCTAAACTTTGATTTTAAATTTTGCTTCAAAAACCAAACAGAGAAAAAGAAAAAAAAAAGAATGAACAGCGTATGAAACATTTCTGTGAAATGAAGTTTTCAGTGTCTTAAGTGTTTTATTGCATGATTCCTGAGCAGGAATTGGGAGGACCAGAGGATGCTCTGAAATCCAAGAACAGTGTCTGCCCTGGAATGGATCCCCAGTACGTATTCTTTAGACAAATGAAGTCCTTAGCAACCAGCAGTGTCCAGAATAGAACACAATGATCTTGGACCTACGTGAACTTTGTGATTTTCAAGGGTGATAGGTGTGGGGGATTCCCCTGACCCTCTAATTGCCCTGACCCTCTAATTGCCCTGCCCCAAATGCAAATAGTGTCCCAGAGGGGAAACATGGGGGGTTCCGGGCTCTTTCTTGCTAAATGCAAATGCCAAAGGTCCTGAGTCATGTTTAGTTGCTCAGTTGTGTCTGACTCTTTGCAACCCCATGGACTGCAGCCCACCAGGCTCCTTTGTCTGTGGAACTTTCCAGGCAAGAATACTGGAGTGGGTTGTCATTTCCTACTCCAAGGGATCTTCTCGACCCAGGGATTGAACCCACGTCTCCTACATTTCCTGCATTGGCAGGTGGATTCTTTACCACTGAGCCACCCAGGAAACCTGTTGCTAAATGGAAATAATTGTAGTGAAGGTACTTATTGAAGCATTTTGGCACTTCCCTGGTGGTCCAGTGGCTAAGACTTCATGATCCCAGTGCAAGTGTTTCCATCTCTGGTCAGGGGACTAGTTGCCACATGCTGCAGCTAAAGATGGAATACCCTGAGTGCTGCAACTAAGAACCTACACAGCTAAATGAACAAATATGCTGGTCATTACTTCATCTTAAGCTGAGTGAATTTTTGAGAACGCTTCACAAGCCTGGCAATTTTTAGCTGAGAATGGATGGGAGGAAAGAGGTGAAGGAAGCTTGAGGAATGCGTGAGTAGGACGGTAAAGAGACAAACTTCTCACTTCCCCAGCAGAGACAGAGATGGTCATAACACAACTCAAACAAGACCTGGTCACTAGATCAATATCTCAAATTGATAAACCAGTTTTTCATCTAAAAACCAACTGAATGCATTGAAACATGTTGATTTTCAGTCCAGGAGACCTGGGACTTTTGTTGCTGCTGTTTGGTTGGTATACTGGCTGATTTTACCAGCAAGGGCTCTACCCTGCCTTTAAAGCACAATTTTTGGAATGCTAAATTTCATTTTCATCTTTGCTTTAAATTGATGTTCTGTATAAGTAAGCATGGGCTTCCCAAGTGACACTAGTGGTAAAGACACTGTCTGCCAACGCAGGAGACATAGATGTGTGTTTGATTCTTGGGTTGGAAGGATCCTTTGGAGAAGGGCGTGGCAACCCACTCCAGTATTCTTGCCTGGAGATTCTCATGGACAGAGGAGCCTGGCAGGCTACAGTCCATAGGGTGGCATAGATTTGGACACAACTAAAGTGACTCAGCACACACGTATGCATAAGTAAAATTGCCCCTACTTCTATTTCTTTTCTTTTTTTTCCTACTTCTATTTCTTTGTCTCTATTCATCCCTTTAAAAATTTTGCAGTTCATTGTAAATTTAGGTTTGGAGCCTACTTTTTGATTCTTACATTTAGTAAGAATGTAAAACAATGTAAGCATATACTCATGTTAGGAAATAATATTGAAGATATGATTTTAATAGCTGCATTTGTGTATGCTAAGTTGCTCAGTCCTATCACACTCTTTGCAACCTCACGACGGTAACCCGCCAGGCTCCTCCATCCACGGGATTCTCCAGGCAGGAACACTGGAGTGGGTTGTCATGCCCTCCTCCAGGGGGCTCTTCCCGACCCAGAGATCAAAACTGCGGCTCTTACGTGTCCTACGTTTGCAGGTGGGTTCTTTACCACTGGTGTTATCTGGGAAGTGCTAATAATTGCATAGTATTCTATGATAGGGCTTTGGCATAATTTGTTTAATAAACACTTTTTTTTTTACTGAATACTTAAGATTGCTATTACTTTTTTTTTTTTTTTGGCCACACTGTCCAGCTTGTGGAATCCCAGTTCCCAGGTAAGGGATTGAACCTGGTCCCCTTCTCCTCCCCCCACCCCCCTCCCCCACTGAGGGCCTGAGTCCTAACCACTGAACTGCCAGGGAATTCCTTGTTGTCCCTTTTTTATTATTATTGTAAACAGCACGGGAAATAACCCAATTATTTTCTTCTAATCAATTTCTGGAAATGAAATGATGAGACAAGAGGAGCCTAGGATTCTAAATGTATAAAGTGTTATAATCCTGGGACTTCCCTGGTGGTCCACTGAGTAAGACTCCAGGCTTCCAACTCAGGGGACCCAGGTTTGATCCTAGGTCAGAGAACTAGATCCTGATGCTACAACTAAGACCCTGTGTAGCCAAATAAATAAATGAATATATATTTTTAAAAATGTAAGAATCTTGATTTTCCCATCTTCTCCCACCCCTCTTTGCTGAGACACAACACAGGCGTGTCATGAAGCTGGCTTATGTGAGTATGCTTTAAAAATTGTGCTTCTGCACTAATCAAGGAGAAAATACTCCTAAAGGAAAAAACTCAAGGAGAATGTAAATCTCACCATTCACCTTTCCTCTGTGTGTGTGTTCTGCTTCGTTTTGTATTTGGACCTGACGGTGTGGGTGAGGGGCGTGTGTGTGTGTGTGTGTGTGTGTGTGTGTGTGTGTGTGTGAGGTCGCTCAGTCATGTCCGACTCTTTGTGACCCCATGGACTGTAGCCCACCAGGCTCCTCGGTCCATGGGATTCTCCAGGCAAGAATACTGGAGTGGGTTGCCGTTTCCTTCTCCAGGGGATCTTCCCGACCCAGGGATCGAACCCAGGTCTCCTGCATTGCAAGCAGACGCTTTGACCTCTGAGCCGGTGGACCAAAAATGAGCCTGGAAAATATAAAGGGTCTCAAGACTAGGACTGAGAAGTTAAGAATGTATTTGAAAAAAAAAAAACCGGTGTCAGGGAGGATGTGCATCGGTTGTATGAAAATACACCATTTTGCATAAGGAACTTGAGCATGCTTAGATTCTAGTATCTGCAGTGAGGCAGGGAAAATTTGAAGGCGGAAATTATATATGCTTTAGATGAAAAATTTTACAATTATTTTTAAACTGTATATGTTTTTTACTCTTTGGATTATCTGCTCAATTACTTTTCAAATTATTTTATTTAATGATGCATTAGTATAATTAATGTATACTAATAAATAAAACAATTAACAGAATGGTACTTTGAAGTGAAGTACTACCTTCAACTATGTCCCATACAATTAAGCAAAAAAAAATTGTCAACTACATTTTCATAATGAAATGAATCTGTTCATAATCAGAAAACTAGGCTTCAGGAGCCATTGTGGCTCTGAATTGGCAGGTAAGTAGTTAGTTCATCTAGTCTGAGCCACCAGGGAAGCCCCTGTTTAAGCACTTACTAGGTATGAAGTGAAATTTTCAAATCTCCCTAACCCCATCCTCTTCTGTTTGTTAGTACCTGACAGCAAAATCTGAGATGAAATTCTTGGTTCCTGGTATTTTAAGTTATATTCATATTTCTATTTCAATATAGTTTTTGATGGTTTTTAATCATCTGGGAGATAGATTCGAAACAGTACAATTTTCTCCCTTAAATCATGTGCTTAACTCTTGTCAATGTTAATACATATTATCTGTGCACATCAAAGTAAAGCTATGAATAGGGCATGCCTTGGGAGATAAAATGTTACAGATTTCACAGACACTGTCAGAAACTGCTGTCTTTCTTTCATATTTTGTTAATTCAGCAGAGTTCTCATGTATCCTAAGCATAAATGATGGTATAATTTTTTGAGGTAAAAATGCTGTTCTCCAAGAAATCATCTTTTTCTGAAGATTCATTAGACTTTATTTAAAACCATAGCTTTGAGGAGCAGTCATATTTTGAAAACATGTCAACTTGCCATAGTCATCATCCTTTTAAATTCTGGAAAACGATGAAAGCTAGGACAAGTTGACTTTAATTAATATTCTCATCAATCTCTCCAGAGTGCATTGTAATTTCCATTACTTTTAAAGTGCTTCTGGAACCACAGGGGATGACATTCCTTAGTGAAACTGCATAGTTACATACAAGTAAGTGCAGTAAATGTTATTATGGTATTTTGACTTAAAAAAAAATTTTGGTCACACCACCTGACATGCAGGATCTTAGTTCCCTGACCAGGGATTGAACCCATGAGCCCTGCAGGGGAAGTCTTAAGCATTAGACCACTAGGGAAGTCCAGTAGTTTGATTTAAGAAACTCATTGAAACTACTCAAAGCTGCTTGGTTAAAAAACTAAGGATTCAGTTCAGTTCAGTTGCTCAGTTGTGTCCGACTCTTTGCGACCCCATGAACCGCAGCATGCTATCCCTGTCCATCACCAACTCCCGGAGTTCACTCAGACTCATGTGCATCGAGTTGATGATGCCATCCAGCCATCTCATCCTCTGTCATCCCCTTCTCCTCCTGCCCCAAATCCCTCCAAGCATCAGAGTCTTTTCCAATGAGTCAACTCTTCACATGAGGTGGCCAAAGTATTGGAGTTTCAGCCTCAGCATCAGTCCTTCCAAAGAACACCCAGGACTGATCTCTTTAGAATGGACTGGTTGGATCTCCTTGCAGTCCAAGGGACTCTCAAGAGTCTTCTCCAACACCACAGTTCAAAAGCATCAATTCTTCGGTGCTCAGCTTTCTTTATAGTCCAACTCTCACATCCATACATGACCACTGGAAAAACCATAGCCTTGACTAGACGGACCTTTGTTGGCAAAGTAATGTCTCTGCTTTTCAATATGCTATCTAAGTTGGCCATAACTTTCCTTCCAAGGAGTAAGCTTCTTTTAATTTCATGGCTGCTATCACCATCTGCAGTGATTTTAGAGTCCCTCAAAATAAAGTCTAACACTGTTTCCACTATTTCTCCATCTATTTCCCATGAAGTGGTGGGACTAGATGCCATGATCTTCGTTTTCTGAATGTTGAGCTTTAAGCCAACTTTTTCACTCTCCTCTTTCACTTTCATCAAGAGGCTTTTTAGTTCCTCTTCACTTTCTGCCATAAGGGTGGTGTCATCTGCATATCTGAGGTGATTGATATTTCTCCTGACGATCTTGATTCCAGCTTGTGTTTCTTTCAGTCCGGCGTTTCTCATGATGTACTCTGCATAACAGTTAAGTAAGCAGGGTGACAAATATACAGCCTTGACATACTCCTTTTCCTATTTGGAACCAGTCTATTGTTCCATGTTCAGTTCTGACTGTTGTTTCCTGACCTGCACATAGGTTTCTCAAGAGGCAGGTCAGGTGCTCTGGTATTCCCATCACTATATGTTATGTTTTATGAACAAGTTAGCTATCTACACATTTAAGAGTACAAATGAAGATAGATATTCTTTTGTCTGAAATAAAGAGGTATGCTTAAAGGAGAGGTTCAATTACAAAAGCTCATGCACTATTCTATAGAACATGGAGTGATCATATAGTTTGGATTTGTATGGGGCAAATACATAGAATGGTTTTTGTGGTACAAAACCTCCTCAAAGAAACCAGAACAATGCTTGACACCTGAGGGTAAACAGGGCTGAAATCTCTCTACATCTACCTGGAAGCAATCTATCACTCACCCTGTTATAAGAAATTATTACCTTTTTAAAGTATGCATTTGCACTTGGACACTCTTGGCTGATATCACTCTCCCATTGTGGTCCTTGAAGAAAAGAAGCTGACTCACACCAGAGTATCACAGTTCCCATTAGGCCAGGTGCCCCCAGATCATCCTGGGCTGTCTTTTCATAGTCTCTGGTCACAGATCTTTAGAAATCCTGAACACTAGGAATGGATAAAAGAGATGTGGTACATATACACAGTGGAATATTACTCAGCCATAAAAATGAACGAATGCCATTTGCAGCAATGTGGATGGAACTACAGATTATCATACTAAGTGAACTAACAGAAAAAGACAAATATCATGTGATATAATCTGTATGTGGAATCTAAAAAGGTAATACCAATGAATTTATTTACAAAACAGAAACAGATTCACAGACTTCAAATACAGACTTTTGGTTACCAGAAATGAAAGGCAGAGAGAAGAGGGATAAATTAGGATTTGGGGATTAAGAGATATGCATACTGTATATGAAATAAATAACCAACAGGGACCTACTGTAGAGTAAAGGGAACTCCACTCAATATTCTGTAATAACTTATATGGGATACAAACCTGAAAAATAGATATATGTGTAGTATATGCATATGTATACCTGAATTGGACTTCCCAGGTATGATAGTGGTTAAGAACCTGCCTGGCAGTGCAGGAGATCTAAGAGACGCAGGTTCAACCCCTACGTCGGGAAGATCCCCTGGAGGAGGGCACGGAAACCCACTAAAGTATTCTTGCCTGGAGAATCCCCGTGAACAGAGGAGCCTGGCAGTCTACAGTCCATGGGGTCACATAGAGTCAGATACAAGTGAAGCAGTTTAGCACACATACACAGAACTGAATCACTTGGCTCTACAGCTGAAACTACACAACACCGTAACTCAACAATACTCCAACACAAAATAAACATTAAAAGAAAAAGAAATCCTAAACACCGAAAAACCCCGCAATACCTCATCTCCATGTTTGATTCGAAAAAAAAAACAACACCCATTTATAAGACAGCGTCTAAAAAGTTCTGCTTTTCCTTTTGACACTTTTTCGTTTTTCTTTCTTCTCTCCTTTCTCTCTCCCTCCTTTTGGTTTATTTTTTCCTTTCTTTCTATTGAATTCTCTCAAAATATATTTTTAAAAATTCCCCTGCTATGCTAGTGCCCTAAATATGTAGTTGTTTAGCCAGTCTATTTGGTTATTCAACACTCCATTCAAAGGAACCCACCTCAAAATGTCCCTGCTGAAGCCCTTACAAGCCATCTCTAGTATAAATTTCAATATTATGTCTAAATGTCTCTGCTAACTTAATTCATGAAATGAGTCCACTGATGCTCTTTTCTTCTTCCTTCAAAAGGGAAAAGAAACCAAATGAAATGCATAAACCTGGTTGGAATCATCGGCAACAATAAAAAGGTATTTTAGGGGTAACTAAATGACTGATTATAGACCAAAATTTAGATATTATTGGATGAAATTTCTTAGAAATTATACCGGTATTGTGATCATATAGGAAATGTTCTCATCAGTAGGAAGTGTATGCTGAAATATTTAGAGGTTTACTGTTACTGTAATGCTATTTGTAACTTGCAAGTTGTTCAGCAAAAAAAGAAAAAGTGTGTGTTATATTTATATATATAGAGAGAGAGACAAGAGAGAGGAAGGGAAAGACGAAAACAGAGATAGAGAATGCCAAAGTGTGACCAAAATGTGTAAAATATTTACTTTGCTTTCAATGTTTCTATAGGGGAGAAACCACATAATCATTCAAAGTAGAATGCCAAGTATCAGAAAAGACAGTTGATATTATGTGGAGCTAATACTCTGGAGTTTTCCATAGTCTATAAGAGAGCTGGAGGACTATAGTTTTGATTCATTAGATTCATCAAAGAAATCTGAGATTTAAATATCGTTTCAGTCATTTTAAGTCATTTAGATAAATGGATTTAAGCACACATATGTGTGTACTCAGTGGTAACAGACTGTTTGCAAACCCATGGACTATAGCCCACCAGCCTCCTCTCTCCGTGGGATTTCCGATGCAAGAATACTGGAGTGGACTGCCATTTCCTACCCTAGGGGATCTTCCTGACCCAAGGATCCAACATATGTCTCCTGAATTAGCAGGCAGATTTTTTTTACCACTGCAACACCTGGAAAAAAATGCTTAAGCACACACACAAGCACACAAAGACTTGAGTTCAAAAGCCCTGCAAGTCACTGTCCAAATGCCCATTGCTTTCTAAGGAAGTCCAGCTCTTTAAAAGCTAGCTAACTGGTTTTCTTTTGATAACTCTCTTTTACAACATCAGCTTTCTAGGAGCTCAGAAACTGCTAGAAATCAATAAAGCAATATTTTTTTTACTCTCACTCAATAAAATATTGTTGCTTCTTTCAGTCATCCAATTATTAAAAATTTAGTGACTGCCTGCTCTGAGCCAGGGCCAATGTTAGGCTCAGAACATACAAAAAATTCATGAACTCTGCCCTCAAGGAGTTCAGGATCACCTGGAGAGGCAGTTATGTGATCAGAAAATACTGTAAAAAAATACTGTAATTATGGTACATATAAACTGCTTTGGGACCACAGAGTAAGAAGCTGTCTACTGTCTGGTGGATGGGTAATGGTAGTGAGGAATCAGAGGATAAACATTCAGTAACAAACAATAACCATACAACAACAATAATTGTGGTCTTAGACCAGGAAAGTCTATAATAACTCTACTTACGAAGAGGTAGAGGGGGGCTTCCTTGGTGACTCAGTGGTAAAGAGTCTGCTTGCTGAAGCAAGGGACATGGGCTCTATCCCTGATCTGGGAAGACCCAACCTGCCTTGGAGGAACTAAGCCCATCCACCAGAGCTACTGAGCCTATGCTCTCGAGCCTGTGAGCTGCAAATACTGAAGGCTGTGTGCCTAGAACTTGTGTTCTGCAACAAGAGAAGCCACTGCAATGAGAGGTCTGCACACCGAAAGTAGAGAGTAGCCCCCATTCTCTCCCAAAAAACCTGTGCAGTGACATAAATCTATTCTAGCCAAAAATAAATAAATAAAAATTTTAAAAAAGGATTGACACTTATTTAGGAGGAAAAAAAGAGAGAGAGAGATAGAGAGGCTTCCCTTGTGGTCCAGTGGTTAAGAATCTGCCTTTTAAGGCAATGGACACAGGTTCAATCCCTGGTCCAGGAAGATGCGACATGCCTCAGGGAAATTAAACCCCCAAGCTCTAGATCCTGTGCTCCACAGCAAGAGAAGCAATGAGAGGCTCTCAGACTGCAACGAAGCGTAGCCTCCACTCACTGCAGCTAGAGAAAGCTGATGCAACAAAGACCCAGTGCAGAAAAAAATAATAAATAAAGAAGGAGTAGAGAAGAGTGGCATTGGCAGAAGTCAACTCAAAGTACCAGTAGGGAAGGTGTCTGGACATATCAATACAAATCTCAGGAAAATATTAATAGGTCTGCCGGGCTAAATTATTTTGCTGTGACCATACACTCCTTTCCCATGTGCTCCTCTGGTGTTATCTAGATGATACTGTGGTTTTTTTTTTTTTCCACTTAAACAGGCCCCGAGGCTCATGAAAGGCATGTGAGTGGCCTCTGGACAAGCAGCTGGTATGTAGCAAGACAGAATCTAGGTTAGGACTCGTGTGTCCATCTTGTTATGTAACATCACATACCCACAGAGTTTTGCTCAGGAAGATCTTGAAGGAGGAATAGGAATTTCACAGGCAAACCTGGTATTAAGGAATTAAGAGAGTTCGGCAAATCCTTGTAGACCTGGTTGTTAGGAATGAATGGAATAGACGCTATCCTGGTAGAGAGTTGGGGAGGAGAGAAAACTTGACAGGGCTCTTGAGTAAGATCCAAAGGACCTGGGACTTCCCTGGTGGTCCAGAGGTTAAGAATCCTGCCTTGCAAGGCAGGGGACATGAGTTCTATCCTTGGTTGGAGAACTAAGAGTCCACCAGCTGCAGAGCAACTAAGCCCGAGTGCCGCAATTACTGAGACCACGTACAACAACTAGAGTCCGCACACTGCAATCAAAGACCCCCACATGCCTCAGCTTAGACCCAATGAAGCAAAAAAAAAAAAAAATTTTTTTTTTTTCCACTTAAACAGGCCCCGAGGCTCATGAAAGGCATGTGAGTGGCCTCTGGACAAGCAGCTGGTATGTAGCAAGACAGAATCTAGGTTAGGACTCGTGTGTCCATCTTGTTATGTAACATCACATACCCACAGAGTTTTGCTCAGGAAGATCTTGAAGGAGGAATAGGAATTTCACAGGCAAACCTGGTATTAAGGAATTAAGAGAGTTCGGCAAATCCTTGTAGACCTGGTTGTTAGGAATGAATGGAATAGACGCTATCCTGGTAGAGAGTTGGGGAGGAGAGAAAACTTGACAGGGCTCTTGAGTAAGATCCAAAGGACCTGGGACTTCCCTGGTGGTCCAGAGGTTAAGAATCCTGCCTTGCAAGGCAGGGGACATGAGTTCTATCCTTGGTTGGAGAACTAAGAGTCCACCAGCTGCAGAGCAACTAAGCCCGAGTGCCGCAATTACTGAGACCACGTACAACAACTAGAGTCCGCACACTGCAATCAAAGACCCCCACATGCCTCAGCTTAGACCCAATGAAGCAAAAAAAAAAAAAAGGTACAAGGGGTTTGTATCTCATGGAGGAAATGTTGAAAAGACGCTGGTGGGATTCAGCTTTCAATTTTGTGCTTATATGATCAATTTCTCTTTTTCAAAGATCCTTCTGTACAAAGGTCCAGGCAGTTTCTAACAGGAGGGGAGCCCCCTGAGAGGCAGGAGCCAGGCACTGGCCAGGTACCCACTGGAAGGTGGAGCCTGCACTTTGATGGTAGACAGCTGCAAGATAAAGAGGTCTTATCCTTGCTTGCTATTTTCTACCCGATCCTGCTTTCAACATGACTGAGCACAGTATCTTTTCATCATAATCATAAAAAGCATCATGGAAACATTCTTTTAAAAAATGATGACTAGGTATTGCTTTTGCAAATGGTGTTTGGGAATCAATAGTTTCCTCTGCTACTTCCATGGGAATATTCTCAAATTCCCATGTTGCTCCTTTGGAGGCATTTTGTGGGGGGGGGAGTGGGGGGAGAAGGAACTAGAGATTAAGAGATAAGGTTCAGGGAGAAGTAGAGAGAGGTGTAGGGAGTGTTGGATTGCAATTCAACATAATTTAATAAATGATTCAACTTTTTATTTTTTATTTTTTGCCACACCATGCCTTTTGTGGGATCTTAGTCCCCTGACCAGAGAATGAACCCAAGCCCTCAGCAGTGAAACACAGTCCTAACCACTGGCTCACCAGGGAATTCTCTGATTCAATGTAATTTTAAGGATAGAACTTGGAGGCTGAAAGTGAGTCAAAGATGGTTCTTGGTTTTGCCTGAGCAACTGGATGGATGGTAATGTCATTCTCCAAAATACAGGTGTATTTGGAGAGAGAGTTTGAAATAAAGATATTTGAGTTCAAATTTGAACATGTTAATCTTGCCTAAATGGGGAAACATGAACATCTTAATATTGTCTTACAATTTATGAACATGGTATTCTTCCCTATTTTCCTTAGACATTTTTTATTTTTTTTTAAGTTTTTTTTTTTTTAATTGAAGGATAATTGCTTTACAGAATTTTGTTGTTTTCATGATCAAGCTGGGTTTTGTATTCCAGGGGTACAAGGATTCTTCCATATGTACAAATCAACCAACGTGACACACCATCTTAACAAACTGAAAGATAAAAACCATGTGATAATCTTAATCGATGCAGAAAAAGCCTTTGATCTCTTGTAGTAGAGCTTTTGTAGTTTTCTGCATATAGCTCTGCAAGTAATTCATCCATTTCTCTTGGCTGTGTCTATCTTGAGGGTCCTGTGTACTTCTCTGTGGAGATGTCCTGTGGGCAAGCCTGGGGGTCTGGTGTACTGTCTGGGCTGGAATTTAGGTTTAATATAATCACATTTGTTATGACTATCATATTTCTCAGGGTCAGAAGAAAATAAGGCTGAGAATTAAAAGTCACCACGATCACTATCAAATGGTTAATTCTGATGCTTATTTTAAGTTTAGGAAATAAGTCGAAGAAGAGCTGAGAACACCACAGTGATGATGAACACATGGGTTTTGGCACCAGAGAGCATGTATGTAGCTCCTGGCTCTGGGACTTTAAGTCCCAGGTCCTGCTAAGTGTAAAGTGTGTTTGATAACAGTGCCCACCTCACAGGGTCACTGGAAGATTGATTAGGGCAGTGCACCTAAGGCCTGAGGACACAGAACAGTGATTGTCACAGTGAATCCTTAATACATATCAGTAACTGTTATTAGTTATATAACTGAATTGCCAGAACCCCATTTGAGGGATGCCTTGGGAAAACCTTAATGGTCTTTGAGAGTCCTGGCATTGCAAGGTAGTGACTATTGATCTTCACAAGAAAAGATGATATTCATTGCCTATTATAATTTTTCTTGCATAATATATGCCCAGGACTTGGTGACCTCTTTCCAAAGGTGAACTGCATATAAGAAAGAATATATAACATCTGAAAGTTCCTGCTAAAAGCTGTTTGATTAGAAGCCATGCCTGCTTGTGATTTTTGACATGTGTTTCCAACATTTCCCAAATGAAGTGTGAGAGTTGTGACTGGATAGCACCACAGACTCACAATTTCTTTCTGAAGGAAAACAAGGAAAGTGCTTGGAATTCATATCCTGATTTCTCTGTCTCCTCACCACCAGTGGTTGCCTAGCTTTGTTCACGGGGGTTCCTTCCCTGGCTTAGCCTATTTCAGGCTTTGCATGAGTTAGCTCAAACTTGGACCCAGAGTTCCTCAAAAGAATCCCACTTCAGGGCAGGACAGAAATTGGGTAGCAGCAGCTGTATGGTCTGGACATTGCTTTGCGCTTTGTTCGATGTGAGGTGGTGGCAGGGGTCAATGGGAGATGATAGAATTTAAACTCTTTCAGAAAGTCTTCATTTTTTTTCCAATTCCCATTTCATTGTGTTTAAAAGACAGGTCAAAGGAAAGTCTTAGACAGGAAAAGGAGTATACTCTAGTATTGACAGGCCCCAGGAAAGAGACCCATGGCTAACTTTGCGACTGACATAGTAGCATCGACTGCAACTGCTTTAATACACAGAGGAGCTGAACAGGTGTTCCTCTGAAATCTCTTGTGGTCTTATTGTCAGGGGAAAGCCAATGGGTCTGGGACACAGAGCCTGTGCTGCAGGTTCTTATACGTGTGTGCTCAGTAGCTCTGTTATGTTCAACTCCGTGTGACCCAATGGACTGCAGCTCTTCAGGTTCCTCTGTGCATGGGATTTTAGAATAATGGAGTGGGTGGCCATTTCCTCCTCCAGGGATCTTCCTGACCCAGGGACTGAACTCGTGTCTCCTACATTGTGATTCCAGGGAAGCCCCAAAGTCTATGGTATTTTTGTGTTCACAGATTGCCATAGTTCTTGATGGAAGTTGTCTTAGGCTGCAGAAAACGTGTGTTGAAAGTGTTGTGGGTTTTTTTTTAATCACTATAAAGATAAATGGGGGGGGAGCATGCAGAAGTATTTCAAATTAGTTTGCACAGATTCTACTCAATTACACAGCTTGTAACCCTGCTGTTAACCTTGGGCAAAGACTGTGGAGAGCTCCAGGGGTATTGTTCTTTGGCCAGTGATGGGCCAGGTAAGGCACAGATTGATTTGATTTGAAAATCTACTAAAAACATGGGAGTTGGAACTGTCACAAGCATATCACTGTGGGAATGTAAATTGGTGGAGCCACTATGGAAACAGTATGGAGATTTCTCAAAAAACTGAAAATATAACTACCATATGATCCTATAATCCCACTCCTGGGCAGATATCCAGAGAAAACCATAATTCAAAAAGTCACATGTACCTGTGTTCATTGCAGCACTAATTACAATAGCCAAGACATGGAAGCAACCAAGTGTCCATTGACAGATGTGTGGATGAAGAAGATGTGTTACATTTATACAGTGGAATACTACTCAGCCATAAAAAATGAAATAATGCTATTGGCGGCAACATGATCACAACTGGAGATTAACGTACTAAGTGAAGTAAGTCAGACAGAGAAAAACAAATATCACATAGTATCACTTATATGTGGAATCTAAAATATGACACAAATGAATTATCTATGAAACAAAAACAGACTCAGACATAGAGACCAGGCTTGTGGCTGCCAAGGGGAAGTGGGAGGGTAGAGGTAGGAGTTTGGGATTAGCAGATGCAAGCTATCTCATATAGAATGGGTAAACAACAAGGTCCTACTGTAGGGTACAGGGAACTATAGTCAATATCCTGTTATAAACCATAAAGGAAAAGAATCTGAAAAAGAATGTATATGCACATATAACTGAATCACTTTGCTATATAGTGGAAATTAACACAACACAGTAAACCAACTGCACTTGAATAAAATAAAGAAAAAAACCAAAAATATTACTGTAAATATTATCTTAGTTTGTAATTAAATTGCATCTCTGGTTCACTTGATCTTGCTATACATACTTTCTAGTCTTTTGAATGTGAGGTGCAGATTTATGCATATTAATATTTGGAATCAGTAACTGTGACATTTAAAAATGGTGTAATGAAAAAGGAATAATAACACACAGACTGTTTGCGAGCTCAATCATATCCAGCTCTGCAACTCTGGCGGGCTGTGGCCTATAGCCTGCCAGGCTCCTCTCTCCATGGGATTGCCCAGGCAAGAATACTGGAGTGAGCTGCCATTTCCTCCTACAGGGAATCTTTGTGACCCAGGGATCGAACCCGTGTCTCCTGCTGCTTCGGCATTGGCAGGCAGATTCTTTACCACTGAGCTACCCGGGAAACCAGTATGCAGACTAATAGATGGTAACTATCCCTTGCTTTTTGAAATGGAGATAATCCTGGTAATGGATTCAATACTCGTAAGAGTCAATTGTGGTTTTTCATTTATTTGATAAGAGCAGAGACCCCTCAGACATGAGTTTTGATGCATCTGACAAGCAGCTCCTATTCTCCCCTGTGGAGCGCAGGAGGCTTTCTTTCTAGAGACGGCATCCCTGCCTAGCTCTGCCAGCATTCTCAGCCTTGTGAAGCTGCTGATCGTCCCCAGTTGGAACCTCTGCCCCAGATAGAATATTATTTACATCTGAGGCTCTGGGCCTTTGCAATAAGTGATTAAAGCTTATTTACTAAAATAGCCTAAAAAAAAGAACTACATCTAAGTTCAAAATTCTGTAATATAAAGTCAACTAGGTCAATGTATTTTTAACCTAAAATCTTTCTTTCTTGTAATTTGCAGGGCCATATCACAGTTCTTTGACTAAAGCTATTTACTTTCAGCAGAAGGGAGAGATGAGACAGAGTATTTACTTTTATAAATCCTGTTTTGAGTCATTGTCATAGTCATCTAGCAAGGAAGATATTTTTAAACTATTTTATAAAGATAGAAACTGAGACTCAGAGAGGTTAAGCTCTTTCCTCAAGCTCACAGAGCTCCTGTCTATCAGAAAGGGTTTTCAGACTTGACACTGTCTGACATTAGATTCTGTTTCCCTTGTAAAGTTGTATTTTATTGACTCCATTGGGAGGAAAATGACCTTTCTTCGTCTGCAGCAACTAAAGTTCTGCTAGTCCAATCACTTCTGTGTTATCTCCTGTGTCAACAGTCCTGTCTCTGACGCACCCAGCCAGCTTGGGGTGGAGTGCTGAGGGTTTTCGCCAGTCTTTAACCTGATTTAATCACCTGTGGATTCCTACAGACATCTATGATGCCACAGGCTCATTCCTGGTAGGTGAGATAAGTGTGAGGCGAAACTCGGTTTTACATGTCTTACCAGCACTTATCACTGGTCATACTTATGTGATAAGTACAGTGTTCATATAAGAACATGAAGGATGGCCAGGACCGTCATGGCGTGCCCCTCAAGAGCTTGGAACTTTCTCTTCTTCTGAGCTGCTCTCTTCTACCATCCTGGTTGCTTCCTCTCTCAGATCCCAGCCAATGTTCAGAGGCTTTTTTCTTGTTGTTTGTTTTTGCCATTTGCTTGTGCATTCCTCCTTTAAATCTCTAACTTGATATATCCTCCTATTGAAGGTTCCGCCTAACCCCTTATAAAGGCAGTGTACCCTACCTCCTTTAAAGTTTTGTGTTGCAAAATAATGCACCCTTGATGCGAGGGGAACACTAACTGGAACCGCCCACCCTGGCCAGGCACAACAGTAACCATTTGTGTGAGTTATTTTATGACAGGAGGTCTTGGTAAGGAACACAGAACAAACAAGCCACCACCAACAGGAAGAATTCGGGAAAGGTCAAAAGGAGACATCATGTGTCCTACCACCTCCTAGAATCCTCCTTGCTGGAATCCATCTTGTCTGAGCAGTGGATGGCCACCAGGAAGCACACTGAGTCAGAATAATTGGTCAGAGACAACCAGGAAACTAATCCCATCACCATAAAACTCTAGACTGTGAACCATGTGGCAGAGCAGCCCTCCTGGGTTCCCTTATCCTCTAGTTCTCCACCCTTGCACCCCTTCCCTATAAAGTCTCTTTCTTTGTCAGCCAGTGTGTCCTGGCTCAGGTGGTAAAGAATCTGCCTGCAATGAGGGAGACCCAGGGTTTGATCCCTGGGTTGGGAAGATCCCCTGGGAAAAAAATAGCAACCCACTCCAGTATTCTTGTCTGGAGAATCCCATGGACCAGGGAGCCTGGTGGGATACAGTCCATGGGGTCGCAAAGAGTCGGGCACAACCGAACGACTAACTCTAAGGTGTCCCTTGGACAGTTTATTTCCAAGTGTTAGACAATAGCCCACTCTCAGGCCCTTGAAGGGGTCCCCCATCCTGCAACACTGATAGTTAAAACTAAAATACAGTGCAATGAAATAGCCTCCTTTTCCAAACCAGCCCTAAGTGCATGTTTCCCATGCCCTTGTTTGCCCTTCATTTCCTTTGCCTAATTTAGATCTGTAAGCTCAATGCACAGACTCTTTCCTTTGTTTACGTACATATGGTGTCTAGCACTAGTCTTGGGTTTAACAAATACTAAATAATCATGACTTCAGAATGATTATTATTAGTATTGGCATTAAAAGAAATCACAGCTGGTCAAGAATATTAAATTTCTTTTTTCTCACATGACCTTGACTGGTTTGGGTGCTCCTAAAGCAGACAGCTGTATTATAGCTAGCTTGCTTGCTCTCTGCAAACAAGGTCTCTGCTACTTAGAGACCAGGGTTGGGGATAATTGTAGCTGCTTTCCTTCGTTGGAACACATTTACAAATTCTGCACTGCATACCAGTGTTCTGGTGGATGTAATTTTAGTGTATGTAACCACCTTAACATAACCAGAGAAACCCAGATTCAACAACATACAATGTTCCATTATGACAGAATTATCCTGTGGGATTCATTTTGCGTGTTTGAAATGGAAGGGCTTTGTTTTTTTCCTCTTTGCATTATTAATTTAAGCATTCATGATAACCAACATGGGCTTTTAAAATTTGTGCATTAAACACTGATTGACTGTGTGATGGCATTTACATTGTTAGGTTTTAAAACGAAGTCCTTATTTTACCAATTTTCAGGATTTAAAACAACTGTGAATCTGTATACTTTACCTAAATGCTTTTAGAGGTCTCCTTAAAATTGGCAGACTGATTTTCAGACTACAATTTCACAGGGCGATTTATAAAAATAAATGCCAAACCCTAGGCAACAATAGAAGGAATTGACAGTGGATCAGAAGTTTAACAACGCATTTCCTTTTAGAAATGTCAGCACCAGCTTTCTCACAATCAGGAAATACAGAAGTCTGTACTTTCCCACCAGCCCAATAGTTCAAATACAAACACATCAGCGGAAGAAAGTGGTTTTGTCAGTGTGGGAGATGCAATCATGATAGAACAGTTTTATTTGTTAGCCATACTGTTCTCTGATTTATATTTTTATTAAAAAAATTGTGGTCAAAGCAGAACCAAGGTCATAAATGCATTTGGGAAAATGGTTTCTTTTCTTTTAGAATCAGTTCTAAAATATCCACACATTAACATGACACTACATTAGACTCTTTCTTAGTCATAAGACAGCATCCTTAACTCTGAATTTACTAGGATTCCTAAAAAAATCAAACCTAAGAGTCTGAGTCTAATTGGGCTCTTGATACACTTCATCTGACTTGTTCCCTGAGCTCTCTGCTATGTACTCACTGTTTCTTCCTGGGCTTGTAATTGTACTCTCCACCTGGGACTCTCTGGAGTGCTATTTGCAGGTAGATACAATATTACCTAGTGGAGTATGCTCATTGAAAGCAATCCATTGTCTAAACTACAGCCTTCCACTCTTCTGAGACACAAGAAACTGCAAAACAATGTAACTAAAAATTGTTTAGGAGAAGGGGGATGGACGTCAGGAAGCTCTTCAATAGAATTCAACCTCCTTCAGCTCTCAGCCTTGCTTCCAGAGGGTTGTAATCACTAGAGGCAATGGTAACCAGAGGGATCTCTTGTTTTAGAACAGGGAAGCATCCTGGATCCTAGCATCCTGGTCATTCTCCTAGGTAAGGTGAAGAAATTAGGCAAATGTCTAATGCACCGAGCCAGCCCCCAGAAGGTCAGGGAACAGACCATGTTTGTCTTACCTACCACGAGGACTCTAAGCACAGACATCAGTGGGTCCTGGCATACCATACACAATGAATACTTATTGACTGATTGAATAGTAAACATTTAATGTGCTGTTTTGGAACAAAATGACTCTCTATAGATAGATTGATAGAGATGTATCAATTCTATTCTTGTGTCATACCTGGACCAATATGAATTTTAGAAATTTATTTTACTCACTTTAAACACCTAACTTACATAGTGTATCTAGAGATGTATTAGAATTTACTGTTGTAATCATTGAGGCTTTTTGAAGTTATAGGTCGAATGGTATTAAGACCAGAACTTGAAATGTATTTCTAGAGTTAAAACTCAACATCCTATTTATCCCTTAATGACTTCCTAGATGATATGACAGAACATGCCTTAAACATGTCTTTAACATGCCTTTATGAGGCAGCCTAATAGATGGCTTACTTGGATTATGGTGACTGACAGTCTGGTTTAGAGTAATTGGCAAACTGGCAAGTTTGTGTCTGATTTTGTCACTTAGTAGATACAATATTACCTAGTGGAGTATGCTCATTGAAAGCAATCCATTGTCTAAACTACAGCCTTCCACTCTTCTGAGACACAAGAAACTGCAAAACAATGTAACTAAAAATTGTTTAGGAGAAGGGGGATGGACGTCAGGAAGCTCTTCAATAGAATTCAACCTCCTTCAGCTCTCAGCCTTGCTTCCAGAGGGTTGTAATCACTAGAGGCAATGGTAACCAGAGGGATCTCTTGTTTTAGAACAGGGAAGCATCCTGGATCCTAGCATCCTGGTCATTCTCCTAGGTAAGGTGAAGAAATTAGGCAAATGTCTAATGCACCGAGCCAGCCCCCAGAAGGTCAGGGAACAGACCATGTTTGTCTTACCTACCACGAGGACTCTAAGCACAGACATCAGTGGGTCCTGGCATACCATACACAATGAATACTTATTGACTGATTGAATAGTAAACATTTAATGTGCTATTTTGGAACAAAATGACTCTCTATAGATAGATTGATAGAGATGTATCAATTCTTTCTTGTGTCATACCTGGACAAATATGAATTTTAGAAATTTATTTTACTCACTTTAAACACCTAACTTACATAGTGTATCTAGAGATGTATTAGAATTTACTGTTGTAATCATTGAGGCTTTTTGAAGTTATAGGTCGAATGGTATTAAGACCAGAACTTGAAATGTATTTCTAGAGTTAAAACTCAACATCCTATTTATCCCTTAATGACTTCCTAGATGATATGACAGAACATGCCTTAAACATGTCTTTAACATGCCTTTATGAGGCGGCCTAATAGATGGCTTACTTGGATTATGGTGACTGACAGTCTGGTTTAGAGTAATTGGCAAACTGGCAAGTTTGTGTCTGATTTTGTCACTTGTGGTATACACTGCATACTCTTGGAGCTCAAATGTTAATAAAAAGGCAGTTCATGCTAAGTATTAGGTGTCCTAGATGCTGAAGGGCGATAAGCATTATTGACATACTTAGATAAGTAGATTCTAAATAGTGGGGAATTAACTTTAATTGAAATTAAATGATAGCTTAGAGGTTGACAGTGAGTTAGTAATTTTGTTGGTGGATAAGACACACTATTAAGCCTCACTTGAGGTCATTGGGGTGATTCTGTATTACAGTAGAGCACTCAGAAAACAAAACAAAACAAAACTGGGTTTGCAACTGTAACACACAACTTTCTGGGTGTGCAGTCTGGGTGACTGTGTTCCTGCACACTGCCTGGGCTTTGGGGCTCTGCTCCAGCTTCACCCTCCCTGTGGGACAAGGAATTCCATGCTCTCGGAACACCCTGGGCCCTGGAACTTACTGCCCTGCCACTTTCAGGCCTTATCATCCAACTCTGGGAGAAGGCAATGGCAGTACTCTTGCCTGGAAAATCCCATAGACGGAGGAGCCTGGTAGGCTGCAGGCCACAGGGTTGCTAAGTCAGACATGGCTGCGTAACTTCACTTTCACTTTCCGCTTTCATGCATTGGAGAAGTAAATGGCAACCCACTCCAGCGTTCTTGCCTGGAGAATCCCAAGGACGGAGGAGTCTGGTGGGCTGCTGTCTATGGGGTCGCACACGACTGAAGTGACTTAGCAGCAGCAGCAGCAACATCCAACTCTGGACCACAGCTGGAGAAATCACCAAGGGGAAGCTTTTGTGAGGGGTATGATGTTGTTTGGATGTACAGGCTGGGATGTTTTTGAGTGCATGAGTCTTTGGGTAGAAGGGAATGGAGCCGAGGTGGGAGGAAAATGAGGTATGAGTTTTAAGCCAGAAGTAGAAGTCTGTGACGCAATTGTGTTCCATTTAATTTTTAGCTTTAAGAATTTATGTTGAGGTCTATATTAGCTTGCCCTTGACCCCTCCAAACTTCAAGGCAGGCCTAGAACTAGGGCAAGTCACTTAGCCTATTTTAGTCTTAGTTTCCTCATCTGTAAACAGGATGGTAGTAACTGTTCCACTAACCTCAAAGGGTTGGGAGGATGAGAATGATCTTAAAAATATTATAAACTACTGTGCTGAGCACACAGCATGGTTCAAGCACTTTGTAAGGCACTTTGAATGGATTCTATTGGATCCTTGCAAATCGTCAGGGAATGCAATTTTTATCCCATTTTTAAAGAGCAGCAAACAAGCTCAGAGAGGTTCTTCTCTCTTAGCCTCTCCTCCTCCATCAGGGGCACAAGTAAGATAATGTATGTAACAGTCTCCTACACATACAAGGTGATATTATAGTTATTCATTAATTTACCTCATGTTGAGTGAACAAAAGGAACAAATATCATTGATCTTCAGAAGCTTACATCATTATGGAGGGAAACAAACAAGAAATAAATCAAGTAAGTAAAATACGTAGCATGTCAGATGGTGGTAAGGAAAGCAAGGGAGAGGAAGAGGGGCATGTGGAGACAGAGGGAAAATCACATTCGAATAAAGATACGAAGGAGAAGCAGAGGGAACATCATTCCAGGCTTTGTTTTTTGGTGGCCTAGGGAAGCTGGTCGCCAATGCAGGTAGCGAGGAATTGCAAAGGGAAAGGCCATGAGACTTCGAGTTCTGGAAGTGGCATGGAGGCCAGTGTAGCTGGAAAATGAGTAGGGGATTGAGTTGTAGGGGATGAGTCAGAGAGACAAGCGGGGGAGGACTACTCTGTAGGTCATCTGAAGTAAAATGAAGTTGTTTAGTCGTGTCCGACTCTTTGCGACCCCGTAGACTGGGGCCTACCAGGCTCCTCTGTCCATGGGATTTTCTAGGCAACAGTACTGGAGTGGATTGCCATTTCCTTCTCCAGGAGATCTTCCCAACCCAGGGTTCGAACCCAGGTATCCAGCATTGTAGACAGACCCTTTACTGTCTGAGCCGCCAGGGAAGTTAGGCCATGATAAATAAGGACCTTGGCTTTTACTGTAAATGTGATGGATAACTAATGAACTTTTCTTTCCTTTCTGCAAGAAGAGTAGGGCTTCCCTGGTGGGTCATATCACAAGGAATGTGCTTGCAATGCAGGAGTTCTGGGTTCAAGCCCTGGGTTGAGAAGATCCCCTGGAGAAGGGAATGGCTACCCACTCCAGTATTCCTGCCTGGAGAATTCTGGGGGCAGAGGAGCCTGGCAGAAGAGTAAGTTGAACTGGAATGAACAGATTCACTATACATGTTGGAGGCAAGGGGCAAAAAGAGGGAGGCCAAGTAGGTGGTTATTGCAAAGTTTAGGTCAAAGATGATGCTGGCGGGGACCAAGGTCATGGCAGTCAAGACAGTGGGTAGAGGTTAGATTCCAGATACAGTACTTTGAAGGTTGAACTGACAGGTTTATTGAAATCTGTAGGGTGTAAGAGAAAGAGTCAAGAAAGACGCCAAGGTTTCTCACCTGGGCACTGGGTGACTGGTGTAGGTGACTGTTGGCTGGAATGGGGAAGGCTGTGGGTGGGGCATGTTTGAGGCCGAAGATCTGGAGCCTGGTTTGCACGTGTTAATTCTGAGACATCTACTGGGCATCAGATAGAGATGTCAGGTAAGTTTTCTCACTTCACTGGATTTGATTTTTCTTCTTTTCTCTCTTCAAAGAGTGGTAATGACACTTATTCAAGGTGGTGGTCTGTGTCATAAAGAATCTGATGCTGGCCCTCAAGTGAGGCGTTCGAGAGAAATATGGGGAAGCAGTTGGGGCACGGTAATATCTAGAGATACAAAGATCTAGAGATACAATTTGTAACTCAGATTGTTTCAGAAGGTTGGGCCAGGACGGTTTCTTCTCTTGGAAGCCGCACAATCTGTTTAATGCCACGCAGATGACTTCAGGAACATAAAATGTTTGTTCAAAACCTATTCTAACTGTTTAAAATAAACTAGATGTTGAAACAGTCTGTTTGAAAATTGGAGGAAAGTCCAGCGTAGTAGGTAGTGCAAATAACAATCTTTCTCTGAATATGGCCTCCATACAGACAGCAAAATATGAACTTATTGAGGATGAGGGAAAGGGAGGCAGGTAAAAATAAAACCCTAGGACCAGAACTCCAGAGCTGTGGCCGCTGGTTGGCTGACCTTGCACTTCTCGCCTGGCCCAGGGGTGGGGGCGGAACTCAAGGGCCCTGTCCTAGGGTTTCTGAACCAATTAAGTCCGACTTGGGTCCTGGCTCTGGAGGTTTACTCTGCCTCATGCCAAGCACACCTACAAGGGTTTCTGCTTATGCCACAGGATTTGCTGTCTGAGCCTCGCGCAAAAGGCTGATCGCCTTTAAATCTGGAGTGTCTGCCTGTCTAGAGGCGGTGTTTAGTCCAGTATTGAACCCGCACGTTTCCACCTCCTTAGTTTCTCAAGTGTCAGGCGCCTGCTGAGCGCGGAGGCAGGAGGGAACGCTTTCCCTGAAGCAAGTCGCAAATACACCTAATACACCCTTAGAGGAGTGACTGTCTCTGCAGGGACTCGGAGCCCAACCCTGGGTTCAAAACGACTGCCCAGGGCGGCCCAAGCTGCGGCAGGACTTCCGTTCCAGGTCAACTTTCAGCCCCGGCGGCCGAGACCTGGCGGCAGGGGGAGTGCGGAGAGGGGAGGGGACGCTGCAGATCCCCCGGGATTCTGAGTGGGCTGTGGGTAGGGGGCGCGGCGTAGGCCAGGGAAGGGGTGGGGAGTGGGGGAGACGGGAGTCTGCGCCTTCCGCCCCGGCGCTGAGACTCGTCGCCTCCCCGAGTTCAGGTGGAGCGGGGGCCCCGCCGTCCCCGCCAGGGCGCTGCCATCCCGGGCCGCCGGGCCGCCCGGCTCACCTGGCCGCCAAAGGTGCCGCTCACCAGCGAGGGCGCGGCCGGCGGGCCTACCGGCTGGGGGCTCGGGGGCGGGCCCGGGCGCAGGACGCCCGGCCCCCGCCGACGCGGCGCGAGCCCACTGGCCGCAGACCCGTCACTCACTCTTCACCATGGTTGCAGCACAAAGCGACCGGCCCCGGAGGCCGCTTCCTCCCTAAGGAACCGCGGGGCGGCGCGGAGGCGCAGGAGGAGGAAGAGGCGGGGAAGAGGAGGGGAGTCGCCGCTTCCCAAACACTCTCCGGGGGGCTGTGCGCGACGCCCGCCGCCGGGAGTCAGGACCCGGCTGCCCAGGGCCCCTTCCCTCCGCGCCCTCAGACCGGGAACAAAGTTGCCGAGAGTCAGGCGGCCGAGGGCGCAGCCGGGGGCGCTCTGGCCGCTCCGCGCGCGCCGATGGGGGGAGGCGGCGGCGGCGGAGCGCACGGCGGCTGCCGGGGCGGCGGCGGCGGCGGCGGCGGCGGGGCGGCCCGAGGGGATGCAGCAGCAGTCGGGGGGCTCGGCGGAGCTCAGTAGACAGAGCTCCGGCGCGGCGGAGACGGAGACCGAGGCGATTCAGCTCCGGAGCGCCCAGACCTGAGCCAGTCCTCAGACGGCGGCCGCGGTGCCGGAGTGCTTTCCGGAGACCCCGAGAGGAGGGGGCGGCCCTGCGCCCGGAGGAGCAGGAGGCCCGCGCGCCCCAGCCTCCCCCCTCACCGCGGCTCGAACTCCCTAAAAATAACTCAGGCCCAAGAGGGCCGGGAGGAGCCGCCGCCGTCCCCGAGAGGAGCCGGGGAGGCGTGTCGATCCAGGGCCCGGAGGGAGCCTTCCCGACCGCGCGGCGCAGAGGAAGCGGAGGAGGCGGAGGAAGCAGGAGCTCCCGGCTGCCGGGCGCCTCGGGGACCCTCGGGCCTCACGCCCCCCGCCCCGCCGCGCGCCCGGGCCCCCGCCGCCCGGCCGCCGCCGCGGTTTGGCTGGTTGGCCCGAGGCGGGCGGGCGGAGCGCGCAGGGCGGAGGCGGCGGCAGCGGCGGCGGCGCTGGGCCGGGAGGAGGCGGCCGAGGGCGCGGAGCGGCCCCGGCCCGGGCCGCGGGGGGAGATGGCGTCCTACGTGGATAACAGCTTCCGCCAGGCGGTGATGAAGAACCCGGCCGAAAGGACCCCCCAGGTGAGACCCGTGTCGGCTGCGCCCTCCCAGCCCCCACCCCTCCCGACGGCGTTTGCCCCGCGCACCCGCGCTTCCCATTAGGTCCCCAACTTCCAGTGGCTTCTTCGGGTCGTCCTGGCATTATTTTCCCCTCTCTTGGGTCTTCTTTTCGCTGCCCTCTCGGTACTGTCCTGCCCCCGCGATTGTCCGGCGGGGCAGAGAGGTCTTTCCCGAGCGACCCGGCTTCCCAGCCGCTCGCTGGGCCTGCGAGTCAACGGGGGTGACCTGCCCTCGGCCGTCCTTCTTGTCCCACCGGTCGCAGTGCTTCCTTCCTCCGCGAGCCTATGGCCCCTTCTGCCTTCAGAGTTCTTGGGTGTTTGCAGAGATGTTGAGGAAACTTAGAGGGCTCTGCGAAAGACAAATTCGCGGTGGCCTTCTAAAGTGAAACGTTGAGATGTTTGTATATTTACTACTTTGCTTTTTTGGGGGAAAAAGGATGCCGCCGCTTCCAAGGAAGAGAGGAAGAAAGTTGGATAGCTAGGTTACTGCTTGTAGTTTCAATTGCAGACAGAATTGCAGATCAGGCATGTTCAAATACTAATCCACCCCCCCTCCCCTGCCCCCGGGAAGGGCACCCTGCGGATTCTTCTGGTGTTGCACAACCTTGTCAAAATTAGGTAAGTTTGTTAACCTTTATACTTTTCGTTTACCTTCGGGCTTATTTTTCTCTGGCTTTAAGTGGAGGAATTGCTGATGGTGTTGGATCTGGTCGTCTCTAGTTGGACTAGAAAGGGGGAGATTTATAAAAATGTGGTGGTTTGATTTTTTTTTTTTTGCTTGTAGTTGCTGACTGGATAATGACGCATGCGTTGGGATGGTGACTCCAGGGGATCCCGCTGCCAACCTTCTTAAGACAAATAAGCCCTCCCGATCCTTGGGACTATCTGACATTTAGGATCTAGTGCTTGAAAGAGTGGCTTCGCTTGTTAGGTGTTGGATGCCATCTGTTCACATCCAAATGCTCTCCTTCTCTGCCGTTGACGGTTGTTATTTAATGCGGGAAAAGAGGATAAAATAGACTCTTCCACCGGCTGCCTTTGGGCAAGGCCCAGGAATGGCACCTGGTACCGTTTTTCATTTTTTTTTTCTGATGCAGCCGTCACATCTGGGGAGTGTAGCTGGAGTGCGCATATTTACCAAACATGTGGAAGATGGGTGATAAATTTTACAAGGAAAATTCAGTTCACACTGTCACCGGAAAGTTCCCTTTCTGAAGGATTACTTTACCAAAAGCAAGGCCTGTGCTGCCCAGGTCCCGGGGCACTGCCTTCCCTGTGCCTTCTCCACCTACTGTTTGTTTTGCGGTTGGCAGTCACTCAGTCCTCTGCATCTGAAACTGTAGGTTCTCAGCCACAGGGTGATGGAAAAGCTAATTTCAGTGAAGTGTTTCAATGCCTTTCAGTGTTCGAGGTGCCAAGTGAAATCACACATGCTGAGAATATTAGAACTCAGTAAGGTGGTCAGAAAATGATGTCAGAGGTCTTGGGTGGAAATTAGAGAGGGGGAAGTGGTGTGTTTGGTTGGTTGATTAGAATAGCAATGACTCAATACCTACTGTCAGGTGGGGTGGGGGGGTAGTCAGTCACCAAACAAGCCTGAAAGAGGCAGAATGTCCACTGTGACAGTGTGTGGATTGTGCCAAAGAAATGAACTGTTAAACTTTCCTGTTTCCATGCCAGCTTTGGAGAACAGAGTGAAAACCGACCAACGTAGAACTTGGCCTGAGTCAGAAGTGGGCCAGTTGGTACTGACACCAACAGTGTGCAAACTTCACTGACAGCCTGAACCAGCGTATTTATCTCCCTCCCTTGAGCTCCTCCACACACACCTTCACAGAACAAGTCACCCTAAAGGAACTTAACAGACATTTTGAACTTTCATAAGTGTCCACCCTATTAATTTTAAAGCTCAATGCAAACCTCCATGTCTGTCATTTTAAGGAGAAAGTAGTTGGTAGGGTGAATGCTTCCCATCTTTACCTGGCTCATCCGGTGGCTTTTGTGTTGAGTGCTTTGTGGAAGGACTGGAAATTTTCCTGCACTCTCTTTTCTCGTGACTACTTGAGAGTTAGAATTTTGTAATATAAAAGCAAAGTTATTAAACCTATGAACAGACACGTGCATCAGGAAAGTTTTGATGTTGTGCTTCTGTTTCTCAGGATAGATTTGTGAGGAGTTTGTATGATTCTTATGACAAGCAAAAGAAAAGCGCTTTAAGAAAAAAGATAGAGGAAAAAACATATATATAGTTAAATTCGTTTCCTTTTTTTTTTTTAATTCCACCAATGCAGTCTCCTAAACCCCGAGAAGATGTGCTTTTGTACCAAGTCAGTCAGTTGCCTAAAAGTAATCATGCTGTCACTTGTATAAACTTAAAAAGTTAGTTAAGAAGTTAAAGAGGCTTTTGGGGCAGGGAGAACCTCAGTGCAGACACAGGGACTTTGAAAATTATTATGAAATTAGGAACCTTTTCATAGCCACCTGGGAAATGGAATCCATTTTTCCCATTTAGGCACTTCAGTAGAGGGGGGATGGTAAGGAGAAGCAAGCAAAATTGTCACCCGAGTTTTTAGCCAGATGTTGCACATTCAGATTTAAGGGGCTGTCACTATTTCACCTGATATTCTGGGAGGAGGAAAAAAAAAGCTAACTTTAATCCAGTTTGTATCAGTATTGTGTGTCTGGAAAATGGCTAAGTTGTAGTCAATGGGGCACTGTATTCTCACTAACAAACCTCCTTGAAAATAAAGAACACTGCACGTTCTATTGAGATTTTTCAGTGCACCTCTTGGTGAAAAACAGGACTCTAAGTAATTGCTTTATTAAACTATTTGGGTTTATGTCTTTAATCACTTAAGTGGGAAGCTTGGTCACCTAAGCAATTTAGTGAAGTAAAAGATGTAAATAAATTACGAACAGCTTCGCCCCCCAAGGCTTTAAACAATAAAACGAGTTTTCCAAACCATTTTATTAACTTATTGAGTTCAGACTCTTTCAGATTGCTTAGGTGGGGTGTTTAAATGCCTGTTTTTAATCTTTCAGGTGAAACATCTATTGCAGAGTTGTTTTTTCTGCTTTAAAGATTTAATATGTGTTTTTAGCTAGTTGTAAAAGTTACTTTTTAAAATGATTTGTGTTTTAAAATTGTATTTTAAAAAGTATTTGAAAAAACAGCTCCTGCCTCGCCTCTTCCTAGTTAATAACATTACTTTGTTCTTCACTGATTTTTTAGGGGGAGTGTGTGGCTATTACACCTTTTGATTTAGTTGCTAATTCATGAATTTGTCATCAGAGAGCTCATCACAGTGCAAGACTATTCTTTGCAAAAGTCACTTGGTAGAATACCTCTTGAGTCTTAATGAGAAGGTTGAAAAAGTGCCTTTAGCATAGGGAACTTTAAATTGTGAGAATCTGTACAAAAAGAGTTTCTCTGGTGGATGTTTAACTTTCAAATCAAGTGGAAGAATTGTCTATTGACACATCAACATTTCCATTTCTTTTTATCATTGTTTATTAGCAGTCTTATATTTTCATCTGACAACTTACACACAACTAAATGACCTGGGTGCAATTTTGAAAAGTCTCACAAAGTAATGCCTCTTTGGCTACAAGCATTTAGCTCTCATAGCAATGATATTTCAATTTGGAGGTTAAGAAAATGCACATTTATTACTGAAAAGCTAATTTCAGACTATTAGCATGTGGCTCTGAACAAGGGAGGACTTAAGTTTGTGGTAAAAATTATTAACATTCTTGTGCATTATTGGTGGAAACTTAGTTGCCTTCAAATAACTTTTTAAACATTTAGTAATTAACAGTTCCATAATTAGTTTGCATATCTTGGCTGAGATTCAAAATGAATCTAACTGCAGTGCTGTGTGGAGGCTGGTTTAATATAGTCCTTCCACAGACCCTGGGATTTTCACAGACACTCAACTCCCCCTCCCCCAAATTAAAAAAAAAAAAAAATGAAGAAGACTTCCTGGTTGCCAACTTGGTGCAGTTTTATGTTATGAAAACTCACCAAGGGTTGTTTTTTTTTTTTAATAATTGAAGTATAGTTGCCTTACAGTGGTCATTTCTGCTGTACAACAAAGTGATTCAGTTAGGTATGCTGCTGCCAAGTCGCTTCAGTCATGTCCGACTCTGTGCCACCCCATAGACGGCAGCCCACCAGGCTCCCCTGTCCCTGGGGTTCTCCAGGCAAGAACTCTGGAGTGGGTTGCCATTTCCTTCTCCAATGCAGGAAAGTGAAAAGCGAAAGTGAAGTCGCTCAGTCGTGTCTGACCCTCAGCGACCCCATGGACTGCAGCCTTCCAGGCTCTTCCATCCATGGGATTTTCCAGGCAAGAGTATATATATAACTTTTTTTTTGGCAGCCCTGGGTCTTTGTTGCATAGGCTTTCTCTAGTTGTGGTGCCTGGGCTTCTCATTGTGGTGGCTTCTTTCGTTGTGGAGCACGCGTTCTAGGTGCGTGGTCTTTAGTAGTTGCAGTACTCGGGTTTAGTAGTTGTGGTGTCCAGGCTTAGTTGCTCCGTGGCATGTGGGATCTCCTGGACCAGGGATGGAACCCATGTCCTTGGCAGGAGGATTCTTAACCACTGGACCACCAGAGAAGTCCTTATAAGATCTTTAAAACATTCTTTTCCGTTATGGTTTATCACAGGATATTGAATATAGTTCCCTGTGCTCTACAGGACCTTGTTTATCCATTCTAGATATAATGGTTTGCATCTACTAACCCCAAGTGCCCAATCCATTCCCATAGTTTCCTCCTGTTTGAAACCATAGGTCTGTTCTTTTTTTTTTTCCCCCTTAATTTTCTTTCGGCCTGAGAAAACTTCATCCAGGTACATTTGGGGGCTGGGAGTTAAATAAACACAGTAAGGTCTGCCTTTGATGTTTGAAATCCAAGGCATATAAAGTCATTACATAATAGCAGCATTTGCTTCAGACATAAATGAATTATTTGAAATAAAGATACAGTAACCTTTTCGAAAAACAGAAAAACTGCCTTCTTAACTCTTTTGAAAAAATTGTTTTTTGTTTTTTTTTTTTTAGCTTTGTTACTTTGTAAGTTTTATAGGTAATGAAAAGGAATTATAATTCCCTCAAAGAACTTTGGTCTAAACTTGTGTAAAGAGATATGGAAGTGTGGACCCCAGTGATAGTTCCATGATATTGGTATTGTATGAGCTGTTCCCTCTCCTCACTCTGTTTTTGGTAACAGTTTTCTGGAAGTTTAGAATTTCTCAAATGTTTAATAAGCACTAGATAAACTGCAATCAGAACTTACATTTTGATCCTGTTAACTGCTGAAGTTCAGTTGACCAACCAATACTTTCTGGCCCTTGGCAGCGTTCTGTTCTCCAGTTTGTGGTGTGTGTTCACGTAAAAGCTAATCAGAGAAGAGACCCTGAAGAAGAATTAACCGTTGGTGGTTTATTCTGGGGAGGGCTGATAGTAACTTTCTTAGAAGCCAGCTATCAATCAGTGGAACTGAAGGGATGCACGATGGTGATTCTGATCTCTCCTGAGTATTCATGCTAGAGTTGAAACTCATTCTCTTTAAAAAATAATTTTTGCTTTTAGTTTAATTGTAGATTCACATGCAGTTATAAGAAATAATGCAGAGATCTCATTACAAAAACATTTGTAATGTTTTCCCCATTACAAATATCTTACAAAACTGTAGTGGGACATCACAGCAAGGAGAGTGACATTGATAAAGCCGAGGTGCAGAGGGGTTCTGTTACCACAAAAATTCCTCTCGTTGCCTTTTTATAAGCACGATCACGCCAGCCCTACCTCTGTTAAGGACTCATCTCTTCTCCATTGCTATAATTTTGTCATTTCAAGACTGTCATGTAAATGGAATCATACACAGATTGACTTTTTGGATTGGCTATTTTTCAATTTGCATAATTAAGGCTTGTTACCTTTTGGCCAAGATGAGTTTAGTTACTATCGTCTCTGAATGGTTTGGGCTGTGTTCTTGAGATACCAAAAGTATTTAGGGGTGGGGACAGCACGAGGTAAGGTAGATTTAAAACAGTAACAGTGAGAAAATTGTTAATAATCATATGTATAAAATAAAGACCGAAGATCATTAGATCTTGGATGAGCAAGAGTTGCGAGAGTACAACACATTTGGGATATTTCAATATATATAGTGTTTTTTTTTCATAAAAACATTTTTTTTCTGTGTATATAATGTTAGTGTAAAGATAGTCTTACCGTCTAGGATACATCATGAAAAGAAACACCAAAGTGGTGTTTTACAATTCAGAAGGAAGTTTGATGGATGTCTTTATACAAAGACGTTCCAGGGGGACAATTTAACAACCAAAATGGAATTATACCTCTAGGGGAAAAAATATCCATGAACTCATGCCAACATAAGTAAATTTTTAAATAAATAAATAGAGGAGAAGAGACAGCACTTTGTTACAGTAGGATTCCCCCCCCCCCCCCCCCCCCCCCCCCCCCCCCAAAAAC
>SJYC01100282.1:0-14099 GCA_006408675.1 Madoqua kirkii
TTTGGGAAAGGAGGGCCCCCCCCCCCCCCCCCCGCCCACCAAAAAAAAGTAGATGGTATGATGGAAGCGGAAAATCACTAGTAGGCAAACCTTATAGTAATAATGGCTACAAACAAGAATCAGTAGATGCTAGAACTAGTGGGTGAGAGTATGATGACAAATATATATACATCAGAAATCAGAATATTTGCTTAGTCTCAGAGTGTCTTCCCCATAAGATCAATTACTTAATTACAAAGGGGAAATCAGTACTTGTATAGTGAAGAAAATTATCAGATACCAAATTGACTAGGTGATCAAAGTTATATGACAAGATGTGTCGACATGATGCACCAAGAAGGGCACATCTGAAGTGATGTTCTTACTAAAAAGCCCTTCAATTTGAGTGTCATAAAACACTAGGCAAATTGAAATTTTATGATGCTCTACAAGACAGCCTGCAGAGGAAATGGCAACCCACTCTAGTATTCTTGCCTGGAGAATCCAATGGACAGGGGAGCCTGGCAGGCTATATAGTCCATGGGGTCACAAAGAGTCCGACACGACTTAGTAACTACACACACAAGATGGCCAGTACCCAGAGGTGTGTTCAGGTTACAACAGGATGACGTGTCTCCACAGACTGAAGGAGACCAAGGAAGCATAACCAAATGAGCTGTGGGATTCTGCGTGAGGTCTTGGACCAGAAAGTAAACACTGGGACAACCGGTGACATTTGAATCGATAGTTCTACTGTGGCAGTCTGGATGAAGAGTGTATAGGATCTCTGAGCTACCTTTTATAAAAAAGATAACTTCTTTTAGTGTAAAGCTATGTCAAAATTAAACGTGAAAGAAAACCAACAATCAACTTTTGGGGTGGTTGTGACTCTGACAAGAGGCCACCAAATTAAGATATTTAAAAAAAATAATCATTTTCCCTGAGTTAATCTTAATGAAGAGCTCAGTACCTTTTAGCTAAATATTTTGTGTACATTAAGACAGTGACATAGCTGAATCAATATCTTGGAATTAAACACATACACACACATATCCAAGCTTGCAATAAATGGACAGAAGAGTTAAAAATTATTCACCTTTTCCCCTAAATTTTGTAGATATTCCCATAAAAATGTAGTGTATTTTACTAGTTGTGAAGGTTTCGTGATCCCACATGTAAGTGAATTAGAATATTTGGTACACGAAAAAAATGTGCAGGAGAGAAAATATTCCATGCACATGAAGCAAGTAGAAAAGAGGCTGTGGTAGTAGTTTAAGGAAGTCAGTTGAGATGAAATCAAGTTTGTAGCATCCCCCTCTCCTTTCCTGTGAACTGGGGAAGGGTGGCAGTGGGTATTAAAGAGGCAGGTCAGAGGCCCTGTTACAGCTGGAGCTGCTGAGACCTCTGCGCTGCATGTGCAGCGTTTCATTAAAATCAGTTCAAGACAGAAATACAAATCTTTTTTCCATATATATATATATATATTTTATATGTATATATGTAAATGGAAAATCAAAACACAAAGGCATTATATATAATGCCTTTGCATTTTTGTTACAACCTCCCCTGCTCTGCCAGCCACCTACCTTTCTTTCTTGTGGTAAATATCGGAGAATACATGCTGTTTTTGTATACTAAGTATTTTTTTCTGTAACTGAAACTAGTGCTGGAAGATGAGATTAAAAAATGTAGGTAACATTTGAGATAACTACAAATAAACTATAAGCTGGGAGATATTTACTATTTTCAATTATAAAGATAAAGCCATTTGCTTTCTATATTTCAGTAGGATTCTTTTCTGTTTGATGTTTTCGGTAACTGCTTTTGAGGGCACAACTGAAAAACAAGAGCTGGCCAGCCTGTGAAGTAACTAAAATCTTACATTAATAAAGTAAAAACAGTGAAAATATATAGATGTTAACTAGCCCTATTTAACATTTGTCCAGTTGTTCTGTATGTAGGTTAAGTATTTGAAGTCTTCAAGGCAGTAAAGTTTCTGATTTCTTCTGTGACATTATGCAGTCTTGCAAGCCTCACACTCAAATTAGAAAATTTTTGGTCAAATTGTTAGAAATGTTTGGCTAAGCTAAATAGTTACTGTGTTAAGAAAGTGCTTGATCAAATTTATACATTTCCAAACAACTAGAGCTGAGTTTTAAAAACTCACGAGTTAAAAAAAAGATTGAAATGCCAAGAATGGAGGTGAAGAAGACTTTGTTTGTGTTTCAGTTTTTTCTAGTCTTCATTTATGTTGGATTCCCTTACGTTTGCGGGACTGGAATAAACTGAGGGGCGAGCTTTAGGGGCTGGAGTTATCAAGTACTGTGCTGCTCCTTCAATTGGGAAACCACAGACTTCTTTCAGAGGCAGACAGTGTATGCCGAGACCCACAAGTTCTTCAATCCCAGATGTGAATCTCCAAACCTAAAGTCATCTGAGACTTAATTGGAATGGGTGAGAATTCCTATCTTGATTCCATTTTCTCTGGTATGGTTTAAATCTACATCAGTTAGAGGAAGCTCTGTGGGGGTCAGCATGGTAAAGTCATTTCACTTTAAAAGTCCTTGTTCCCACTTGACATTTGGGGGGATGGCTGCTTTCCTTTGTAGCTGTACATTTGTATCTTTAAGTGCATTCACAGTATAGTTATTTTGAGTTTATTGAGTGTATTCCCTTCATCTGTCCTGGTGGCTATGACCCTGAACTTTGATATCCAGACCACAGACAGCTCTGTGGTCCTGGGGAGGTAACTTCATGGGGTCTCAGGCTTTTGGATTTCAAGGACTTTTTAAAAATCATAAAACTCTGGGCTTCTGATATTGATTTGTCACCTATTTATTTTGAGAAGTAAGCTTGTTAAAGTGAATTTAAACTCGCTCTCCCCTATTCTCATTTCATAAAAGAAAGGACACTCTAATATCATAAGGACGGAAAGGTTATAGTCTAAGAATAAATTTAGCTCTGGTTCACCATATTCTGTTTTTGTCAAGGATTGTTAAAATTTTGCCACCGATGAGTATGGGGCTTCCCAGGTGGTGCTAGTGGTAAGTAGCCTGCCAAAGCAGGAGACACAAGAGATGTGGGTTTGAGCCTTAGGTTGAGAGGATCCCCTAGAGTAGAACATGGTAACCCATTCCAGTATTCTTTCCTGGAAAATCCTATGGGCAGAGGAGCCTGCTGGTCTATAGACCGTGGGTTCACAAAGAGTCAGACTCGACTGAGCAACTCATATTACCAGCCTTACATGACTGTGTAGATTAAGTATGCTCATGTATTTCTAGTTTTTTATTTTTAACAGTCTCTGACTTGAGTGCTTAATATTTGTTATATTTTAAAACTTTTTATTTTCTGTTGGAGTATAGCCTATTAACAATGTTGTGATACTTTCAGGTGGACAGCGAAGAGACTCAGTCATTCATACACATGTATCCATTCTCCCTCAAACTCCCCTCCTGTATTATTATTTTCAGTTGTTGATTTCTACTTTTCCTTTAGATAATTTTTCAACATTCATGTATCTTACAGTTAATTCACCGAAGTGATCGTAACATAAATCTAATTGGTAGAATTGATTCAAGGCTTAGATTGTGTTGGCATTGCATTAGTCTGCAGGTTATCAGAAACCACACACATGGAGACTTAGTGATGGGCTTATCTTTCTCACAAAATAAAAAATCTCAAGTTAGGCAGTTCAGGCCTGATGGAGAAGCTCAAAGATTTCATCAAGGAAACTAGCTCATGCTACTCAGCAAGTGATTGTAGGTTTCAGAGTCCCAAGATGATGGCTGCATCCCAAGCAGGAGAGATGGGAGGAGGTTGAAACTCTTACCTCTTTTGTTGGTAAGAGTTTGTTATTTTGAAGGGACGTCCTCTCCAGGTGTTTGTCATTGACCAGAGCTGGGTCATATGGCTACTCCTAGTTGCAAAGGAGGCTGGAGGTGCGAGTATTTTGCACTTAAGCCTGTATATTGCAGCAAGACAGGAAAAAAGGAGGTTAAGATGAATGAGTGCTATGAGCTGATAGTATTTGTCCAACTTACTCTGTGTAGGAAACGGTTGATTGTAAGAAGTTTACAGAGTGATTCTCAGGAGACCTCTTTGAAAGTCATACTTCCAGAGGTCTTACAGTAACATATAGAGCTACATTACTGTAATTGCAGTTTTGGAGTCACATAGATATATTTAACTTTTTAGTTCAGTTATTAGATGTATGACTATTAATTTTCTGAAGCACAGTTTCTTATTTGAAAATAGAGGTAAAAATACCAGTATGTGAACATTGTATATAAATATAAAGAAAATACTAAATGTGACTTTTAAGTGTGTTTTTAAGTGGGAACTATTGATATATGTATTGATTTAAAATAAAATGTAGGTTTATATTTTCTACATTTTTTTTGGCCTCAGTTGCACTCTGTTTTAAAATTTTATTTCATTCCTTGTGTGTTCAGTTTTGTGTTCTGATATTTCCGTGTGTAGCAGTGCTTTGTATTTTTCTGGGTCTTTTAAGTTTTCAATTTGTCATTCTTTATACAAGCTGAATCATCATTTTATAAATATGCAATCATATATAAAATACTTGTAAAAGATAGCAGTTTAAATAGTTTTCTGTAATTTGTTGAATTCATGCTTATAAACTTATGTCTTTGAGAAAAGTGACTTCATATTGAATGTTATATGAGACTAGTGAAAGTGCGTGAGAGTGTTAGTTGCTCACTGTGTCTGACTCTTTGTGACCCCATGGACTATAACAAGCAAGACTCTTCTGTCCATGGAATTCTCCAGGCCAGAATACCGGAGTGGGTTGCCATTCCCTTATCCAGGGGATCTTCCTGACCCAGCGATTGAACCCGGGTCTCCCGTGTTGCAGGCAGATTCTTTACCGTCTGAGAAGACTGACTTTGATCTTAAAACTTTAAGTATGCAGTATGTCTTGCTTTCGAGTAGATATGCTTAGTTATGGGTTTTTAATGATAGCATTCAAGCTTTATGTAGATAAACTGCTCTTATGTGTAGTGGGGTCAGTTAAACTGTTTGCTATCAGAAGCTGATGGCTAGAAATGTTACTTGAAAGAGTCTGAGGTATTTGTTATTTTAAAGCATTTTGTGTGTGTGTGTGTGTTTTTTTTTTGTAAGTTATTTGTTTTTGGGAAGGGGGCGAAGGTCTAAAATATGCCTGAATCTGGAGTATAAACTAAGACTTTGATTTCATTTAAAATGGATTAATGTGTAAGGTGTCTGTTGGCCTCACTGGAGAGATTGCTTGGCTGGAATTTGCTATGCATCTTTAAAACTAAGGTCTTGGCACACCCCATAGCACAGAACTGGAGCTAATAAATGCTGTTTAATGACTTGATTTTTTTTTTTTCCTGAGAATTTGAGATACAGCAGAAAATGTAATTATATACTTCTACATTAATAGTGAATTGGATAAAAGCTGAATAGGAGAAGTAGTTCAGCTTCTGTAACACAGAAGCCCTCCTTTATAGAAACATGTAACTTTGTGGAGCAGTTTTTTTCCTTGAGTATCAGGCAGTTGCCTCCCCATAAGTTTAATCACTTTGGTGTTGATATACTGAACTGTCATTTACACTGCATTTGTTATTTAACAGAGTGTATAAATTCTTCCTCTGAGCTCCTTTGACATCTTTGTTCTGTTTTGCAGTACCTTTTCAAAAAATTACTTTGAGATTTTTGACTATGGTCAGGGACAGTAGTCTAATGACAGACTTAAATTATAAAATTCAATTCAGTTCTAGTACTGAGAACCAATTTGCTGATAAAGTGTTACTAAGTAGAGATCTTAGCTTTGATCCATTTTATTAGATATGACTATTTGTATAGATTAACTCCTTGGGCTTCCCAGATCTTGCATTGGTAAAGAATCCACCTGCCAGTGCAGGAGGTGCCGGTTCAATTCCTGGGTCTGAAAGATAGGGAGAAGAAATAACAACCCACTCCAGTATTCTTGCCTGGAAAGTCCCATGACCAGAAGATCCTGGTACGTTACACTTGCTGCATAAGGTTGCAAAGAGTTGACTGAGCACACACATATTAACTTCTTAAGGAGCAGTTTCAGAAACAAATACCCTCTGCTTAGATCTTTACTTACTGATTATATATAAAACTTTAGAAAAAAGTAAAATGTACTAAGACTTATTCTGGGTAAAATATTTACACATTTGTAGTAAAAGGCATCTTAAATAAATACATGTATAGAGTAGAATTTAACTTCATTGATTTCTACTTTTAACCTGTACATTGTAATTTTTTATTTTGTCATGCAATGATCTTTTTTTTTTTTTTTTTTACAGTTTTTTTCCTTGAGTATCAGGCAGTTGCCTCCCCATAAGTTTAATCACTTTGGTGTTGATATACTGAACTGTCATTTACACTGCATTTGTTATTTAACAGAGTGTATAAATTCTTCCTCTGAGCTCCTTTGACATCTTTGTTCTGTTTTGCAGTACCTTTTCAAAAAATTACTTTGAGATTTTTGACTATGGTCAGGGACAGTAGTCTAATGACAGACTTAAATTATAAAATTCAATTCAGTTCTAGTACTGAGAACCAATTTGCTGATAAAGTGTTACTAAGTAGAGATCTTAGCTTTGATCCATTTTATTAGATATGACTATTTGTATAGATTAACTCCTTGGGCTTCCCAGATCTTGCATTGGTAAAGAATCCACCTGCCAGTGCAGGAGGTGCCGGTTCAATTCCTGGTCTGAAAGATAGGGAGAAGAAATAACAACCCACTCCAGTATTCTTGCCTGGAAAGTCCCATGACCAGAAGATCCTGGTACGTTACACTTGCTGCATAAGGTTGCAAAGAGTTGACTGAGCACACACATATTAACTTCTTAAGGAGCAGTTTCAGAAACAAATACCCTCTGCTTAGATCTTTACTTACTGATTATATATAAAACTTTAGAAAAAAGTAAAATGTACTAAGACTTATTCTGGGTAAAATATTTACACATTTGTAGTAAAAGGCATCTTAAATAAATACATGTATAGAGTAGAATTTAACTTCATTGATTTCTACTTTTAACCTGTACATTGTAATTTTTTATTTTGTCATGCAATGATCTTTTTTTTTTTTTTTTTTGGTTACACCGCCTGACTGGTGGGATCTTAGTCCCCCAACTAGGGATCGGACCTGGGTCCTTGGCAGTGAAAGCGCACAGTCCTAACCCCTCGACCACCAGGGAATTCCCATAATGCTCTTCTTTATGGGAAGGGATAGTGTGATTCATAGACTGCTTCCCTTACCTGATGATGCCTGAAGGAACCTAGAGGAAAACAGACCTGTCAATATTGGTTCTTGACGCTGAGTGGAATCTTAGAATCAGCTATCATTGTATCACAGACGTGGAGGCTTCCAGGGGCCTATGGAGAGTCCTGGAAATCTGACCTAGTCTCCACCTTTAACTTCTATTAGAAAAGGGAGATTTACCACTAAAAAAAATGCTGCAAATCCCTGATCTAGTTTGGGACTTCTGAGAAAATAAACACCAAGAGTAGTTGGTGAATTTCTCCATGCCACAGGGACAGAGCCGGCACACTGTTGAAAACTTAATCTCCTAGATCAGGACTGAGTAAACTGTAGCCCTTGGGCCAAATTCAGCCCATAGCCTGGTTTTGTGTATAAAGTTTTATTGGGACCCAGCCAGGCTCATTCTTCCTGTTGTCTGTAGCTGCTTTCGTGCTTCACAGGCTGAGTATGGCCTGCAGAGGCTAAGAACTTACTGTCTGGCTTTACAGAAATTTATCCTTTGCCTTACAGACTCTCATTTCTGAGAACTTCCAACTGATTTCAGGGCTCAAGGATTTAATATGTCTTTTATAGTTGCAGGTCTGTAATCAAAGAGGTATGTTTATACAAGGGGCTTTCCAAATGGTTCAGTGGTAAAGAATCCGCCTGCCAATGCAGGAGTCATGGGTTCGATCCCTGAGTCGGGAAGATCCCCTGGAGGAGGGCATGGCAACCCCTTCCAGTATTCTTACCTGGGAAATCCCATGGACAGAGGAGCCTGGCGGGCTGCATTCCATGAGGTCACAAAGAGTCAGATGGTGATTGAACGTGCACACATCTTTATACAAAGGAGAATGAAGTAGAGGCATCTCAACCCAGCCTAGATGCACTGTCATTTAAACGCAGCAAAAACAAAGCTATTTTGTCAATTTTAATTATTTTTTTTCTTTTGAGATATAGCCAAAAAAGAACTGGGACTTTTAATCATTCTAATACAATTTCTCCTGGTGTTCTTTACAAATACAGTCTGAAAGGAGAAAAGAAATTTTATTATATAGTAACATTATTAACATAAGTGTTCATAAAATGTTTTAAAGTCACTGGGTGTAATATGTGTTATTTATTATTGTTCATCTGCTAATGTTTACCCAATATGCTTTTTTTTTTTTTTCTGAGTCCATACAGTTTTGCTCCCAGGAAGGACATATTTTTGTATAGGTTAATTCATCAGTTTTCCAGCCTGACTTTATTGAAACTGTGTTGTCTTTTTCTTGGTTTTCAAGAAATCTAGAGTTAGGTGAGAAGTTCTAAGAAAAATCCTCTTCCAGAATTAGGCTTTCATTAATGAAACAAAACTGAATTATATAAGTCCATCAGATATACCAGCCCCTGTTCTTGGCACCTGCTGGGTGCTCTGCTTAATAACTTTGTGTTGTACTCAAAGATGCTTTTATTTCCGTTGTGTTTGCAATCAAGAATGATTGTACTACTACCTTTAGCTTTTGAAAAACTTTTTTTAGGTATATTATCTAAACCTTTAAATTGGATTCAGGGATAAAACTCTTTGCTTTTTATTATATTGTTTACCTTTCTCTGTCTTGCACCCAAACAGAAACTTGCTTGAGTTGATCTTTCCTTTTCATAGTATCTGCAGAATTGTCCTCAGTAGCTGTTACTTCTTGGCAATCACAAAAACAACTTAATTAGTTAACAGATGGTAACTTGTACAGGTATGGTAGTTAATTATATTGACGTGAGTAAAGAAAAGAGGCTATTCAGTGAGACTTCTGGGGTTAGAAATGAAATCGCTTTCTTGAGAAGATTTGCTTTCATTATGGTTTAGGAGAGAGACACTAAGGTCTGTAAGATTGCAACAGTCTTGCCAGTGTTCAGTGAAACTTTGTAGAAAATGTTAATAGAAATCTTATTACAATGTATATAGTTTCAGACCTCCTCTCTCCTAGTAGAAACATTCCTAGTATTTAAGCTGCTTCCTTACTTAATCCTTAGAGGATAATCAGTTTTCATACTGTCAGTTGCCTCCTCAGCTGTCTAGGAAAAGTCTTCCAGAAGACTACGATTAATGTAGTCTTCTGGAAAGGATTAAAAACTATTTAAAACTTCAGGGTTATTGTACAGAATTTTGAACATTTCTGCTTGTGATTTTTTTTTTTTTTAAGGAAGGGAGTAAATGTTAAGCTTTTTGAGCCAATTTTTAGGAAGACAGTATTTATCTTCAAATTGGTTGAAGGAAAATACAGACTAGCACAGGGGAAAGAAGAAAGAAACTAGTATCTCCTGGAAATTTTAAGTCGGTGAAAAGGCAACCATACTTCTCATCAAACTGGATGCAGTTTTTTAGAGTTAAGAAAGATCTCACCCGTAACTTAAAGTCTAGCCTTTTGTATTTGTTGTTATTCAGTCACTCAGTGTGCCTGACTCTCTGGGACCTCATGTTGCAGAACACACCAGGCTTCCCTGTCCTTCAGTATCTCCTGCAGTTTGTGCAGACTCTTGTTCATTGAGTAGGTGTTCAACCATCTCATCCTCTGTCTTCCACTTTTGTATATCTTACCGTTTTCTTTATGTTTGAAATAGGTTAAGTGACTTTTTTTTTAGTAAATTATCATTTTTTCTCTCTCGTCCAAGGTTTAGACAAGGGAAAAAAAAAAAGTGGTGCCCAATCTCTATCATCTGTTTCAGAAGGTTATAAGGATTTCTCACAATTTTCTTAATTTATTAGGCAAATATTCCCCATTGCTGATGGTGAAAATGAGCAAGTTAAAGATGTTTATGGGAACCCGTGCTGATCCTCCCCCCTCTGCTTTTAGGCTAGGTTGTGATTTACACTGCTTCATTTTCACTCTTCTCAGTTGATTGTGTGATCAATAGTACAAGAAAAGAAACACTGCTGTGGACCTGTTTATTTAGGGTGGTATTTCAGAGAGAAAACTCCTAAGGCCTCATTTCTTGACAAGTAGAAGCCATTCCTGTGGATGGTAATTTTCAAGAATGATACTTGTAACCACAGAGAACAATACTCTTGCATTATCTTCTGGGTAAACTGCTCCTATGTGGAACTGATTTAGTAAAAAGCTAACCATGGAGTTTGGGAAAGAAAACATCCATTTATTTTCCTTCCTGATTCCTCCTTTCATTCTCACTGCTGTCATCCTCGGGTCTTTGTCCTCGAGCCACAAGCAAAGGGATCCTTTTTACCCAGGGTCCCTTCATTCCTTGCTGTTCTTCCCTCAGACCTGTCCTGGGCATTTCAAAAGGACTTACTTAAATGTTTCCTCCTCTATGAAGCTTTTTCTGGTCCCTTGAGCTAGACGTTAAATTTTTCTCTGTGAAAATTTTTTATTGTTTTTAACTGCACCTCTCAGTAAGGCATTTATTGTCTGGTAATATTCTGTGTAATTTTCTATAGTGTATATAGTGCGCGCGCGCGCGCACACACACACACACACACACACACACACACACACACACACTTTATCTGTTCATCCCTCGGTAGACATTGAGGGTGTTTCCACATCTTGGCTTATTGTATTGTAAATAACGCTAACTGAACATAGGGGTGCACCTATCTTTTCCAATTGCTGTTTTCATATCCTCTGGATAAATACCCAGCAGTGGAATAGCTGTAACATGTGGTAGTTCTGTTCTTAATTTTTACGTTAATCTCTGTGGTGTTCTCCCCTGTGGCTGTGTTCCCATCAACAGTACACAAGGGCTCCCTTTTCTCCACACACCTGGTATTAATAAGACCTGTTATTTGTTATCTCCTTGATAATAGCTGTTTTGACCCATGGGAGGGGATATCTCATCATGGTTTTGATTTACATTTCTCTAATAATTGATCATGTTGAACATCTTGTTATTTACCTATTGGCCACCTCTTTGTCTTTTTAGGAAGAATGTCTGTTCAGTCCTTTGCTTATTTTTTAATTGGACCTTGTTTTTTGAAATGTTGAGTTGTACGAGTTCTTTGTATATTTTGAGTTGTATACTCTGGATTTTACCAAAATAGCTGGATTTTACCAAAATATCTGGATCTGACCCCTTGTCAGATTTATGATTTGTAAATATCTTTCTCTTTCAGTAGGTTTCCATTTCACTTTGTGGATGATTTCCTTCATGGTAGAAGTTTTTAATTTGATGTAGTCCCATTTTCATTTTCAAATTGTGTGGGATGTGGAACTTCCCTGAGCAGGGGAACAAGGAATCAAACCTGGACCTTCTGCAGTGGAAACATGAAGTCTTAAACATGGGACCACCAGGGAAATCTAAATCTCATTTTTCATTTTTTGCTTTTGTTTCCTTTGCCTTAGGAGTCAAATCCAAAATCATAGCTAAGACCAATGTCAGGAAGGTTGTCGCCTATGTTTCCTTCTAGGAATTTGTTTTTTAGGTCTTACATTCCAGTCTTTCATCTATTTTTAGTTAATCTTTGTGTGGTGACATATAATTGGTCTCTTTTCATTCTTTTGCATGTAATTGTCCAGCTTTCCCAGCACCAGTTTTGAGGAGACTGTCTTTTCTTCCTTGTGTGTTCTTGGCTCCTTTGCTGTAAGTTAATTGTCCATGTATATATGGTTTTGTTTTTGTGCTCTTATTCTGTTTCACTGATCTGTGTATCTGTTTTTATACCAGGGCCATATTATTTTGATAACTGTAGCTTTATAATATAGTTTGAAATCAGAGAAGGTGATACCTCCACATTTGTTATTTCTGAATATAGCTTTGGCTAGTTGGGCTCTGTTGTGGATCCATATAAATATTTGTTCTAGTTCTGTGAAAGATGTCGTTGGAATTTTGATAGGGATTGCATTGAGTTTGTGGATTGCTTTAGGTAATATGATCATTTTAGCAATATTAATTCTTTCAATCCATGAGTGTGGAATATGTTTTCATTTTGTTAGTGTGTTCAATTTCTTACAGTTTTTAGTGTACCTTATCTCTTATTTTAAACTGCAAAAAATTCCTTGAACATGAATCTGTCTTATAGACATTTGTATTTCTATGGTTTTTTATAATACCTACGTGGGCTTCCCTGCTGGCTCAGACGGTAAAGCATCTGTCTACAATGCGGGAGACCTGGGTTCAATCCCTGGGTCGGGAAGAAAGCATTTCATAAATACTTAAACATATGAAGTGTGTACCAGACATTTCCATGTAATTCAATAAGCAGTACTGACAGAGCACAACCCAATTTGGTATAATTTTAAAATTTAACTCCTGGGAGATTTTTTTTTTTTTACTATTTGAGTATAACATAATTTAGACTTGTTATTATTTTAAGAAAGCCACAATTAACTCTTAGAATTGCTTGGATAGACGATATGATTCAGATTTTACTTAGCTACCATGATTTTGGTGGGTCACATAAGTAAGTCAAAAATAGAAGCCTGAAACTCTAGGCATGATCTTCTGAATTTCTAAGCCCTGGACTTCAGTTTGTTGCCTTGGATTTTGTTCGAGGGGTGTGTACATTTGCTTTTACTGGATCCTCAACTTTTTGTTTTATACATCTACTTTAAGCTTTTGTAAGTCAGATCGACAGTATTTTAAATTGTACAACTAATCTCTTGTAAGATCTAAGAGAAACAGAACTTGTGATGCCTTAACTTCTTTCATATTGATGTTGCTTTAATGATGTCACTCATTTTGGGGTCTGTAATCTCATGAGGAAAAGTAAGGGAGAGAGAGGGGCTGGTGTGCTCCCTATTCTCTGAGTGACTTGGGCAGCTTTCCTTGGACCTCAGCTTTCTGGTCTGTAAAACAGTACACTGTTTTCCAGGGTATCTGTTAAGGGTTAAATGAACATAACATATGAGAAAGTACTTCTCAAAGGGAAAAGTCTACAGTAATGTAAGACATTACAATCCCTGACACAATGAAAGTATTAGTGCCAGTAGAAATTGTGAGTCATTTTAAAAGATAAGAGACTATTTGGCTATACAAATAATACTATTTGGCTAGTAGTGTTTGTAGAAATATGCCTCTTTTCAGTGTGAGTAAGGCAGTAAGACCATGTTTTCAAATTATTTCTATATTTGGTTGTCCAGATTAATACTTATCTGGGTCATTTTAGAAGCATAGGCTTCATGTTGAGCTTTCTAAAGAGCTTTCTTTGTTAAAGCATTTTCAGACTTCAAAGAACCATTGTGTAAGAACTCATCTACACCAATATATCTTGAGTAGTTTTGATTATTTTATGTTGAATAGAAAGGCTGAACTGAAAACTTTTTCACTTTCAAAAGTACTCAAGTGGCAAAGTCTTTCCATATGTGAAACATGTATATATATTCTCTTCTAAGAGTGTTTATCGGAATACATATTTTTGAAATAAAAGCTTTATATTTGTGTGCTGTGAATAGATACGATTTTCTGTTCTTTTCTGATTATTGAAACCTGTCATCATTCTGTGCTTAAATTTGAATCCTCTGTGAACTTAGAGATATAGCCAAAAACTTGCAGAAGCGTGTTAATAAGTATAAGAATGTGAAATAGGAATTTCATGAGTATTTTTGAAGAATTTGAAAAGGAATTGGAATTACTTTCATAATATAAACGTTCACTATTAAAAGGTACACCAGTAAATGAATCTTTATATTATGCTTCTAATGATCTTTTATTGCGTTACTTTTGTAGTGCTGCACCTTTGAAAGTTCAAGTCTCCATTCGTATAATAATACAAAATACTTAGAGTTGTGTTGTTTGCTCTTCATTTATACTCAGGGAGAACGCAACTTAGAAGAACTGAGGGACGATACGGAAAAGCAATAGAAAAGCAATAGATATTTATTAAGTCTTCATTATGTGTCAGAAAGTCAGCTTGGTTCCCCCCCCCCCGCAC
>SJYC01100283.1:0-20585 GCA_006408675.1 Madoqua kirkii
ATTTCCTTTAGGATTGACTGGTTTGATCTCATTGCAGTCCTAAGGATTCTCAAAGTCTACTCCAACACCACAGCTCAAAAGCATTTTTAGTTTTTACATCATCCCAATTAAGCAGGAGATGCTTAATTACCAGTGAAGAAGCAACTGAGATAGAGAAGTTAACTCCTTCTCTTAAGGACACATAACTGTCTGATTGCGAAGTCCACACCTTTCCACTCTACCAGACTCCTTCTGAAGTAAGACTGAGTGTCAGTATCTGGACTATTGTAGTAAGGACTATTACAAAGTGAAGTTCCAATTTGCTTAAGGTCTTTCTCTTTATTTGCCCATTTCTCTTTATGTAAAATGTTTCACTAGGTTACTTGTACTTCAGAGGTGAGCTTCCGGTCTAAAATCTCATTTTATTGAAATTTTGGGACCTCCCTGGTGGTCCAGTGGTTAAGACTGCATACTTCCACTCCAGGAGGCCTGGGTTTGATCCATGGGTGAAAAACTAAGATTCTACAAGCCACACAGTGTGGTCAAATAAATAATTTTATTAAACTTTGAATTTTTAAAATGATTGGAGTTTGTAGAGTAGGACTGGAAGGTCTATTTTTAACTTGGGTTCAAATAGCTAGCAAATAGATGTCTCGATACGTGTTAAATATTGTTATATTAACTCTGCCTTTTAAGTAGCTTGTCTTAGTCATTAGGTTTATCTGAAAAAATACAGAGTTTTACATGATGGTTTTAATGGCATCTAATATTTCTTGACAGTTTTGTCACTGGATACTGTTTTAAGGATGTAAAATGTTAGTTGCTCTGTCATGTCTAACCCTTTGCGACAGCATGGACTGTAACCCTCTAGGCTCCTCTGTCCAGGCAAGAGTACTGCCTGGAGAACACTGCCTTAGGGTTGTCATTACTTCTCCAGGGGATCTTCCTGACCCAGAGATTAAACCCAGGTTTCCTGCATTGCAGGCAGATTCTTTACCATTTGAGCCACCAGGGAAGCCCTAAGGATGTAAATGTATTATTCTTTTTCCTCCTTTTCAGTACTTTGTTTTATCCAGTGACATAGTAACATGATAAAATATTATCTTGGTATCTTCTTCTGATTAGTTGTTATTGGTTTTTGCTTCCTTTTTTATTTTTAATAATCAACTACATTATTAAGGATTTTTGTCAGTTGAAGAGAATGGAAGTGATGATTACAATTCGAATTCTTTGATCTTTGGTTTGGGCTAGCTTGATGCCTTTCAAGTTGTTATGTACTGGGGTGGGGGTTCAGGGGAAACTAACCAGTTTTTCTCAGCAGTAGTATATCCAGGCATCTGCTTGTTTGTCAGAAAAACACAGACTTGACATACCTACTATTTTTGTTGCTTATGACATTTCCACATAGAATTATGTTAATAATTCCTTTCTGTGTGGAAACATAGTTGGAAGCTTTGGTTTACAGTGGTGACTGAAAAAGGTGGGGAAAGGCTCAGGGGCTTGCTCCTAGGGACCAGATTTGAATGGATTGTAGTATTCAGAACTAGCAAGTTGGAGAGTAAAACATTCCTGGCCCTTCTGCATCTCTGACTATTGCCATGAAGATGTCTTAACTCATAAGTGAATTTTGTTGTCTGACTACATTACTTAGAAAGGAGTTAATTGAACTGAAATTTGACCAGAATCGAGAAACGTTCAGAAATTATCCAGATATGCTAAGAATTAATTCATAAGCTTGTATCTTGCAGAGAGGTACTGTTTATGTTATGTGACATTATCCGACACTATTTTATGATTGTACTCTTGATCTCAACTGTGTAATGAAAGACAGATGCTAGATTCTGGAATGTGAGATCTTAAGGAGTCTTAAGTGCTTCTGAAATGCTGAAATCCAGATGTTCTGGTGGTGCTGGGGCTGTATCTGTGTTTCAGTGATGTGCTCGAGGTGTTTCAGTTGAGGAGACCTGTGTCACTGTGTCTGCAGTAGCAAGTCCAGTTTGTTCCCCTTTGTCCTTACAAGACATAGAAAATGTCCTTACTTTAGGGGTGGAAGGACACAGTAGTCTAGGGCAGAAAGGAGATTTTCAAAGGGGTAACAAGGTCTTTTTTTTTTTTTTTTAAATTCTGAATTTTCTCATTTATGGCTCCTTTAAAAAACAAAACCATATTGTTTCCTTCCAGAACATTCTATGTTGACCATTCCTCAGGCTCCTGTTTTTGAGGGGCATTGGGATCTTAAAGAAAGGTTGAGTGCAACCTCCTAGGGGGTTGCTCGAAATTCACCCTGCATTATAAGTGCACAAGATAATGTGTTGCTGTCTCTGGAATGTCTGCAGTGTTCCACAAATGTTCATCATTTGTACTCAGACTGTATATTTAAAAACTAGTGTTTTAAATAATATTAGGGTTGTGTGTGTGTGCACGTGTGCATAGTTCACATATCAAACATTATAAAAAGGTGTACAAAGGAGAGCCTTCCTTCCTCTTCTGCTCCACATGTGCCTGTCTCCAGCTCCGAAAGTGGTCTCAGTTGCTTATTTATTCTTCCAAAGATTTTTTTTTGAAGATACATGCATAGACCCATACAAAATGTTTTCCCCAACCCCCAAATTATATCTACTTATCTATCTGTCCCTTGCTTATTTATTTACTGTAAAATATAATTTGGGAATCCTTCTGGAACAGTGAACAAAGAACTCCCTTGTGGGGTGTGTCTGTGAGTGTGTATTTAGCCAGTACAGCGTATTCCCAGTGCTACAAGGAATATCCCTTACATATGTGATCTGATAAATTTCTGTTGGGCCAAAGGATTCTTGCATTTCTAATTTCGATAATTATTGTAGTAGCATACTACTGTCAACATTGTATTAGGCATTAAAAACACAAATTGTGATTAAGTTGGTTGCAACTTTTACAAAAGTCAGTTATAATTTTTAAAACAATATTAGTTATTGGCTGAGCTGGGTCTTAGTTGTGGCATGCGGTATCTTTAGTTGCAACATTCAGACTCTTAGTGGTGGCAAATGGGATCTTGTTCCCTGACCAGGAATAGAACCTGGGTCCCCTGATTGGCAGCATGAAGTCTTGCCAGGAAGTCTGCAGGTGTAATTTATCTATAGTAAGAGTATCCTTTCCCAGTGTGAAATTCTATGAGTTTTAACATGTGTCCAGGCACACCACCGGCAGTCAGTACAGTCAGAGATGTTCCCATCATCTGGAGAGATCCCTGCCCCTGTCTGTAGTCAGTCCCCTCTGACTGGCCCTGACTGTGGCGGCCGTTGGTCTGATGTTTCTTAGTACAGGTTTGCCTTTCCCAGAATGTCATATATTAATTAATACATGGAATCATATAGTGGGCCATCTTCTTGCATCACTTCTTCACCAAGCATCAGGCTTTTGAGATTAAGCCATGCTGTGACATGTACCAGTAGTGGTTTTTTTTTCCTTTGGCTTTTCTCTGTTTATTGCTGAGTAGTAGTTCATCATATAGATGTACCAAAATTTGTTTATCCCCAATCCATATGTGAGTTGCTTCTAGTTTTTGGCAATTATGAATAAAATGGCTGTAAACCGTACATGTAAGATTTACATGAACATGTGTTTTTGTTTTTTGTTGGCAAATACCTAAGTGTGGGATTCCTGGGGCTACATGCTGTTTAACTTCATGAGAAATTGACAAATTCTTGTTTCCGAAGTAGCTGTGTCATATGATATTTCCATCTGCAGTGCATGAAAATTCCAGTTGTCCTGCATCTTAATCAGCACTTGGATATGTCAGGTTATATTTTAAGACATTTTATTAATAAGCATATATTGATATCTTAATGTTTTTTAACAAACACTTCATTGAAGTATGATTCGTGTGCTGTATTATTCACTCATTTAAAGCGTATGATCAGTGAATTTTAGTGTATTTACAGGAGTGTGCAGCTACCGTCACAGTCAATTTCAGAACTTTTTTATCACCTCAGTAAGAAAATCCTTGTACTCTGTAGCTATTACCCGCTGTGCACTATGCTTCCTGTCCTAACTAACCAGGAGTTTACTTTCTGTCACTATAGAATTTCCTATTCTGGACATTTTGTATGAATGGAATAATGTAATATGCAGTTTTTGTGTGTGCCTGGCTTGTTTGATTTCGCATTATGTTTCAAGGTTAATCCATGTTGTAGTATGTATAAAGCATTCCATTCCTTTTTGGGGCCAAATAATATTTCATCATGATATATTATGAGTTACAAGCTGGAATCAAGATAGGTGGGAGAAACATCAACAACCTCAGATATGCGGATGTTACCACTCTAATGGCAGAAAGTGAAGAGGAAATAAAGAGCCTCTTGATGACAGTGAAGGAAAAGAGTGAAAGAGCCAGCTTCAAACTAAACATTAAAAAAACTAAGATCATAGCATCGTGCCCCTTTACTTCATGGCATATAGAAGGGGAAAAGGTGGAACTAGTGACAGATTTCCTCTTATTGGGCTCTAAAATCACTGCAGATGGTGACTGCAGCCATGAAATCAGCAGACGATTGCTTCTTGGCAGGAAAGCTGTGACAAACCAAGACTGTGTTGAAAAGCAGAGACATTACTCTGCTGACGATGGTCCGTATAGTCAAGGTTATGGTCTTCCCAGTGGTCATGTACAATTGTGAGAGCTGGACTGTAAAGAAGGCAGAGCGCCGAAGAACTGATGCCTTCGAACTGTGGTACTGGAGAAGATTCCTGAAAGTCCCTTGGAGCAAGGAGATCAAACCAGTCAGTCTTAAGAGACATCAGTATTCAGCTGAAGCTCCAGTATTTTGGTCGCCTAATGTGAACAGCTGATTCATTGGAAAAGCCCCTGATGCTGGGAAAGATTGAGAGCAGTAGGAGAAGAGGGTGTCAGAGGATCAGATGGCTGGATGGCATCACAGACTCAATGGGCATGAACTTGGGCAAACTTTGGGAGATAGTGAGGCACAGGGAGGCCTGGCATGCTGCAGTCCATGGGGTCGCAGAGATTCAGACACGCCTGGATGACTGAAACAACAGCAACAATATTTCATCATACCACGTTTTGTTAATCTGTTCATAAGTTGTTAGACATTTGGGATGTTTCTGCCTTGAATATTGCTGCTATAAACATTCATGTACAGGCTTGCAGTTCCTTAACAGTTAATGATGAGAATCTTTTCATTTACTTATTTGCTATCCACATCTCTTTGGTAAAAGTCTTTGCAAATATTTTGTCCACCTCCTTTTAACTTTTGTTTTGAAGTAATTTTAGATTTACATAAAAGGTGCCAAAATAGTAGAGAATTTCTGTGTACCTGTCACTCATATTCTACTGTTTACACCTTTCAGAACCGTGGTATATTTCACAAAACTAAGAAATCAATGTTGGAAAAACACTGGTCACTAAACTATGAATTTTATTTTGCATTTTACCAGTTTTTCCACTAATGTCTTTTTTCAGTTCCGGATCCAACCTAGATACCATGTTGCATTTATCATTTTGAAAAGTTATGTTTTCCCTGAAGTTGTGAGACTTATATATTCTGGATGCAATTCTTTATCAGATTGAATGCCACTTTGTATCTTTGCAAATAATTTTTATTTGTAGTGAAATCATTACTCATTTTACTGTTTTGGCTAAGTGCAAATCTGTGTATTTTTAAATGCTGATTTAATTTATGTGATATTAGAGGTTTAGTTTCCCAATTTATATTACAAATTGATATGTTCTAGAAATTGTGAGAAAATAATATTTCCTCTAGATTCCACCATAGATAGTTCTGTAGATATGTTCTAGGGAGAATATTTTCATAGTGCTGAAATGCTCCCTGTGTGATGTGAATAACTTTTCTGACAAAGATGGGGAAAGGCCCTTTGCAGCATCGGGGTGTGGCGACACAGAAAGGTCAGGGGGTCTGGCCCAGGGACTTTGTACTTTGAAGCAGACTTTTTCTTTTTTTAAGTTTAGTGTTTTCCTTTTATGGTGAAATATTATTTGGTGAATATTATGGTGAAAAATATTTCTCAGGTTATTGGTAAAACAGATATTGGTAAACATTCACTACTCCTATGAGTCCTTATATAATATAAATAAATTAATTCAGTACATGTTTATCAGAAGTCTGCTGTGTACCACCCCCTGTCTTAGGCTCTAAGGATGCAGCTGTGAACAGCTGAGCCCTGCCTGTTTGGTACACAGTGCTTGTGAAGGGAATCTTGCAAACGAGAGGCTATATAGTAAGTCAGGTGTTGACAAGTATCACAGGGAAAAGCTTAAGGTGATTAAGGCCACATTTGGAAGGCTTCACTGATGATGAAGTGGTATTTGAAGAGGGCCTGCCTTGTGGGGACGAGAGGGGAAATGTCAGAGACTGCCTCACATGAGGGGGAAGTTGCTGTCATGTCCAGCTCTTTGGGCTTCCCTTTCATGGACTGTGACCCACCAGGCTCCTCTGTCCATGGGATTCTCCAGGCAGGAATACCGGAGTGGGTTGCCGTGCCCTCCTCCAGGGGAGAGACTGCCTAGAGGGGGTCTTGGCTGGTGAGGGTGGAGGCTTCAGGGCAGGAGCAGTGAGGTAGTGACCTGTGGAAGGTGTCGACATCAGAGGTTGGTGGAGAGCCCTGATTGCACAGGGAGTCTGGATTCATTCTGGGTGAGCTGGGGGCTGTTGGAGGCTTTGGGTAGAGGTGTGGTGAGGTCACCGTGAATGCTGGGTGGAGGATGGTCAGTGGTGGGGAGAGCATGGCATTACCGAGGCCAGTCTGGGACTCATGCTGTCAGCTCGTTGTGGAAGAGTGGTGGGAGAGAGCAATTATTGCATGACTGTTTTATGCAATGAAAGAGGGCAGATGGGGTGTTCCATTTGAGTGGAAAGAAAGGGGACTCATGCAGGACTTTAGAGTTTATGGAAGGATGGAGTTATTGAAGAAAAGGACTTTGGGAAGATCAAGTTTGATGAAAAAGGTAATGATTGGGAGCTCAGTTTTAGAACGAGGAGAGTTTGGAATGCCCTTACGTGATCCAAAGAATTGTCATGTACACACTTGCTGCATTTAAAATGGATAACCAACAAGGGTCTATTGTATAGCACAGGGAACGCTGCTTAACATTATGTAACAAGCTACTTGGGAAAAGAATTTGAAAAAGCATAGATATATGTATGTGTATAACTGAGTCTCTCTGCAGTCCCCCGAAACTAACACATGATTGTTAATCTACTACACTCCATTATAAAGTAAAAACTTGAAAAAAAAGTTACTTATCATCATCAAGTAGTTTGGAGTTCACTGGGCTGGAGATTTGAAGCTCTGGTGCTCTTGAACTGACACCTGACATCTCTTTATCATCAGAAATTCATCTCTTAGTAACTGACATGAGTGCCCCCCATGCTGGGGGTAAGGTGGGGGTTGGGGGGAAGTGTGCTTAATAAAATATTTGTTAAACAGATTGGAAGTGCAAATTTCCATTCTGCTTTCTCTAGTGATATATTTTTACTGTAATAACAGTTTCTGGGATTTGAAGTGTATTTTCTTCCAAATGAACATGAGTATAATAACTTGAAAAAAAAGTTACTTATCATCATCAAGTAGTTTGGAGTTCACTGGGCTGGAGATTTGAAGCTCTGGTGCTCTTGAACTGACACCTGACATCTCTTTATCATCAGAAATTCATCTCTTAGTAACTGACATGAGTGCCCCCCATGCTGGGGGTAAGGTGGGGGTTGGGGGGAAGTGTGCTTAATAAAATATTTGTTAAACAGATTGGAAGTGCAAATTTCCATTCTGCTTTCTCTAGTGATATATTTTTACTGTAATAACAGTTTCTGGGATTTGAAGTGTATTTTCTTCCAAATGAACATGAGTATAATATAGCGTAATTCTGTCAAGTTGTGAGGAAGTTTGACAGCTCTTCCTACACAGTGGTTTCTGGGAAAGGAGAGCACGCAGCTGAGCTGAAGATGTCCACGCTGTCCCTCACAATGTCGGCTCTTGACCAGCGTCCATGGTGCCATCCTCAGCTGCAGCTTCTGGTCCCTGATGGCCATTGGCTTCTAATCTCAGACTATAGAAGAAGCTAAATGTATATGCATCCTAGGTCATTTGCAATTGGAAAAAGTGAGGGTTTTGGTAGTATCAGTGTTTTGGCTCTGTTCTATTTGAATATTTTATTTCATGGGCTTTTGAAACTTACTTTGGCTTAACTTTGCTGGATTTAAGAAACTTACTGTATTAGTCAGCCCAGGCTGCCATAGCAAGATAACGTAGACTGAGTGTTTAGACAGTGGCAATTCATTTTGTTGTAGTTCTGGAGGCTAAAAGTTTAAAATCAAGGGTTTGGCTGACTCATTTTCTGGTGAGGGCTGCCTTCTTGTTCTCATGTGAACTTTTCTCTGTATGAATGTTAGGGGTTGGGGGAAGAGGGAGAGAAAGAGAAAGCTGTGATATGGCTCCCTCACTGATAAGGACACCTGTACCATTGGACCACGGCTCCACCCTCAAGACCTGATCTCACCCTGATTACCTCCTGAAGACCCATCTCCAGATACCATCAAACCGGGGGTCAGGGCATCATCACATCAGTTCATAACACTCACCGTGGCTGCATCTCTCAATTCTGGAGTTAGGAGTTACTTTGCATTTCCTTTGTGTGTGTGTGTGTGTGGGGGGGTGGTGGAACAAAACACCAAAACCTACACCCTTTAAAGGTATTTATACCTGAGGCATCATTCTAGGAGAGGAGAATGAATTTGTGAAAAGCAAATTCAAAAATAATTCAAAGATCCAAGTTTACTGGGAAGGATATTTTAAATTTCTGAAATGCTCAGATCCTAGAGTATTTAAATACATGCAACTCATTATCTGTAAGCACAAAGAGCAACAATAATACTTTAAAAAATGTTTTCTATCCTTTTGGAATTGATTCAGTAAATTAAGAAATTGTTCATTTGTAACTTATGTTCAGCTAATGTACTGGGGCTCTTAAATTCTTAAATAGGGTAAATGTGCCTGCACACAGATTTAATTGCATTATTAACTTGCTTAGCATTTTCATGGTATAATCGACTTTAGCCCAGACTGAATTACTAATTAATGGAACCTGAGTGAATATGGTTTAATTTTACCATATAATGTGGCCCAATACATCAACCAAAAGCATCAACCACAAACTTCCCAAGGGAGGTGCTGGAATGAGAAGTTTTTCCGTGGAGATTTTACCTGGGTACCTGCTTCATCCCAGTTGGTACTGCTGAAGGGACCAGTGACCAGGGATGGATGGAGATCTGTACTCACACACTATACAGAATGGGTCTGTACCACAGAACACCTGAAAGCTATAGAAGCTATAGAGTATTCCCTTCTTTTTGATAAAAAATGGGAAGTGTTACGTTCATAGTTTCATGACTCCATGTTATCCAGTGTAAGTTACAAAGACAGTGATACATGTAGTCTGGATACAGTTTTTACTGCTACACTGAATAAAGTTTTATCTCTTATCAGCTTTTGAAATATAGATACCTTAGGATGTGGCCAACCTTTGTTGTTAAAATTCCACTCAGTTCAAATCTTGAGCTGGGAAAGGACTCTAGGATGCCAATGAGAGTAAAGTGACTCAGTCCCCTTGTGGGTGGTTAGTTAATATGTGACAAATAGATGCATATGAAGGAATCGAATTTTTCTTTTGGGGAGAATTTTTCCTCCCAGCTTTGTTGTTGTTGGTTTAATGATGAAGATAAGGGAATTTAGAATTTATATTTTGCGTTTGGTCGATATGAAGGGTTAGGGAAAGCAGTGTAATAATCTTTTCTTAGAAGAATTATTTGGCTCTATCAGATCTTAGTTGTGGAGTGTGGGGTCTTTGTCTTGTCATGCACTATCTTTCATTGTGGTACACAGACTCTCTAGTTGTGGCCCATGGACTCTAGTTGCAGTGCATGGACTCTCTAGTTGCGGCGCACGGGCTCTCTCGTTGCTGTGCATGGACTCTCTCTTGTGGTGCAAGGACTCTCCTTGCGTCGCACGGACTCTTGTTGCGTTGCACGGACTCTCTCATTGCGGCGCACGGACTCTCGTTGCGTCGCATGGACTCTTCTTGCGGCGCATGGACTCTCTAGTTGCGACGCATGGACTCTCTAGTTGCGACGCATGGGCTCTCTCGTTGTGGCGCATGGGCTCTCTTGTGGCGCATGGGCTCTCTTGTGGCGCATGGACTCTACTTGTGGTGCATGGACTCTTGTTGCGGCGCATGAGCTCTCTTGTGGCGCATGACCTCTCTTGTGGCACATGGGCTCTCTAGTTGTGGCGCATGGGCTCTAGTTGAGGATCTTAGTTCTTGACCAGGGATCAAACCCATGTCCCATGCATTGCAAGGCAGATTCTTAACTGCTGAACCAACAGGGACATCCCTCAGTGTCATAATCATAAGCTGTATTTTCATCTCTTTGTTACTGTTTCCTGAGACCATCTGAATCAAAAATAACTGGACCAGGATGCCAGTCACCTAATCCTAGATTAGAGTTAGTCCATATACTTTGAAAGGACACCATCTTTACTACTACCCGAAGGGGATTTGCAGACAGGCATGAACTGAAATAGGTACAACAGTGAAACGCTATCGGTTTCCAGGGAATAGAGGCTCACGTGGTTCTGGTGCATCTGGCCGGGCCACATTTTTGGTGAATGTATTATAAGTCATAACTGTAAAATTATGGGAGGCACGCACTTGTGCATTTCAGGCACTCTGCACATGTGCATAGAACACATCTGTGTGGATGGCACTGTTCAGCCAGGCACGCCGGGACACACAGATGAACAGGACGTGCAGCAGGAGCTCAGGGCCCAGGGAGGGCAGTGCCCATAGGGGAGAGTCTGTGTGACTGTGTGGAGGTGCTGTGATGAGGGAGCCTGGGAAAAAAAGAGAAGGAACTTTAATTAACAGGTGTCCCATCACAGAGGCGGGTGTTTCTATCGAAAGGATTGTATTGACGATGTCTTCTACATTTACTTCAAGGTCATTTCAGAGTATAATTCGGTAGTGCTTAGGGCTTTGGGAAGAGGATCTTGCCAAATGTCGAGCACACAGTTAGGGCATACAAACACAAAAGAGTCTAAGGTGTTTTGAGCAGTGTTTCCTGTACTGTCATTCATATACACCCGAAATACAGAGCACTTGTTATTTTTTTCTTACAGGCTATTTAGGTAATTTAAAATCCACAGTTATAATTATTGAAGAGATATTAAGCTCAAATTGGCTTCCCAGGTGGTGCAGCGGTAAAGAATCTGCCTGCTAATGCAGGGAAATGAGGGTCTGACCCCTGGATTGGGAAGATCTCCTGGAGGAGGCGAATAGCAACCCACTCCAGTATTCTTGCCTGGAGAATTCCATGGACAGAGGAGCCTGGCAGGCTGCAGTCCATGGATGGGGTCGCAGAGAATCAGACATATGTAAGCATACACGCAACATTAAGTTCAAAATTATTTTCAAGTTATCTTTTGTTAATTGAGATTTGTTGAAAGATTTTCCTTTGTTCACTGTTAGCAAGTGGACAGTGAACAAAGCAGGCAGATTTGGGGCAGGCATAAACAACTTTGCATCCTGTTGATTACATAGAAAATACCTAAGTGAATATCTGTGCTAAAAATAGATGCCTTCAGGTTTTTTATTTTGTCACACCAGGGGTGGAGGAGTCCTTAAACAGGAAGAATGAAATCCAGTAAACAGGAATTGCGTGCAGAGAGGCAGCTTTTTGAAAGGGAAATGGATACCCATGCTCTCAGAATTTCAATGGAATGTTTCACGATTATGAGGATATTTTTGAGAATGTTAGATTTGACATTGTCTGGTGGGGCCTCCTCACAACTATGATGATAAATAATCTTTGCTAGGATTGCATGTTGCAATTGGAAGTTGAAAGTTAATTCAGTTGGATTTTCAGGGATGAATCTGGTGCTTTAGCCACATTTTCAACACTATACTGCAAGGAGATATTTCTTCATTTTAGATGGAGGTAGTTTTGGTATCATTTAGAATGATGAGTTAGTATACTTTTGTAGAGTTAGGTATACTGTATGTTTATATATATATATGTATGTGTATGTGTATATATATATATATATATATACACATATATATTGAAGAAAGTTGGGAAAATGCCAGCTGGTATTTAAGAGGCACTCCCCTTCTGGAAATCCCAGCAGGTAAATAGCACGCAAACTTGGGTTTACCTTTCTGTTTTAAAACACTTGTTATTTGGAACCTATATATGAACTTCAATGACACTACTAGTTCTCAAAATACTTGGGGGGTATTTCTTCTGTAATTGCACAATGTTGTGTTGTGTGGTCAGCAGTGTCAGATAGCCCGGGGGTGTTGTGGGGTACGCTTCTCATTGCAGGGGGTAGGGGTGGTGATGTGAGGACCTTCTCTGTGCTGATTTTCTAGCAGATGAGGAGAAAATGAAATCAAGGCCAGCCTGTTATGTAGCAGATGGGGGCTGAGAAGAGAAAAGATAACATGGGTGATGCCAATATAACCTCTAATGGGGACTTCCCTGGTGGTCCAGTGGGTAAGACAGTGCTCACAATGCAGGGGGCCTGAGTTTGATCTCTGGTCTGGGAGCTAGATCCCACAGGCTGTAACTAAGACTTAACACAGCCAAAATAAATAAATGAACAGTAAATAGAAAAAAGAAGATAATTCTTAAACAACAAAAAAAGTCTAATGGAAGATCTCATAAGCAGTATTATTGCTGGATCGATTTTGTACCTCATATTTTTTTAAAGTATTTTTTTTTAAAGTTAAGATGTAAACATCTTGATCTAAAACAATGTATGTAAAATTAAGTCTCCCTCCTAGGTATCACCATCCCAAAGTCTCTACTAATTTAGAAAATGAAATCAAGGCCAGCCTGTTATGTAGCAAATGGGGGCTGAGAAGAGAAAAGATAACATGGGTGATGCCAATATAACCTCTAATGGGGACTTCCCTGGTGGTCCAGTGGGTAAGACAGTGCTCACAATGCAGGGGGCCTGAGTTTGATCTCTGGTCTGGGAGCTAGATCCCACAGGCTGTAACTAAGACTTAACACAGCCAAAATAAATAAATGAACAGTAAATAGAAAAAAGAAGATAATTCTTAAACAACAAAAAAAGTCTAATGGAAGATCTCATAAGCAGTATTATTGCTGGATCGATTTTGTACCTCATATTTTTTTAAAGTATTTTTTTTTAAAGTTAAGATGTAAACATCTTGATCTAAAACAATGTATGTAAAATTAAGTCTCCCTCCTAGGTATCACCATCCCAAAGTCTCTAATAATTTTTTATATACTTAGAAACAAGTCATATGATCCCACAACATATTTTGATTAAAAAAATTAAACAAGTGAAGGCATCCTGTACACATAGTTCTTGCCTCTTTTAAATAACTTTTCTGTGGATGACCCCGAGGCCAGCCTCATCCTGCTTAGGGGACATGCTGGTGTCCTGTGCGTCCTCAGTTATGTTAGTAGTTCCACCAGGATGGACATTCATGGTGTTGTCAGCTGCCACATCCCCTTATAGATAAGGCTGCGGCGAGCATCACTATATCTGTGTATGTGTGTGTGTGTGGATGCTTTCTTTGAGAAGATACATTAGATTGGATTCCTGGTAGTGCTTTACTGAGTCCATGTATATGTTATTTAACATTTTGATAGATATTGCCAAATGGCTCCTTGAAAAAGTTGCACCAATTTGTATTTCCACTACAGTGAATAAAAATCCATGCCAGCAAAGGATTTCCATTAAGCATTTCCAATTTTGCCAGTCTGAGAAGTGAAAAATTGTATTTCAGGGTTCAGGTAACATTTCTTTAATTTTATGAAGCTGAACTTTTTTCCATAGGTTTACAGGCTAGTACTGGAGGGAATTTTATCCAGTTTTACCCGTATGTCAATAATGCTTCCTTGTAAGTGAAGCAAGCTCAACAAACAGTGGGATTCTGAAAGCCCATAGTCACATAGGAGAAATGCTAACATAAAATAACAATGTAATATATTAATAACATAACAATATGACAGAGTGCCTGTACCAGTGTTGTTTGGTTATGGGCAGAATGGAAGACAGAAGGAATTTCCTATAAACTTCTGAATATGTGTAACCAAGTATTTTTCTACATTGTATATCCATCTAAGATTACAGGACTAGCAATTGTATTATAGCAAAAAATGTTGTCTAGAACGATTGAAATATATGACTTAATTTGAATAATTTTCTTTTGAAAGGCAAAAAGAGATGGCCTTAATGCCCTTCAGGACATTGAGATTTAGGATAATATCTTTTGTTCTTTCCTTTTTATTATAATCAGAAGTTAATGGATTTATAGCTTTTACAAAATGAGGAACATCTTTCTCATATGTAGTGAATGATTTCTACAACACCCACCAGCAATTTATTTGCAATATTTGAAAATATATTATAGCATGGAAAAATCTTTGCTACAGTATATTTGCCAGTGCATATAGTTGGTGCATTGGCAAATGGATGGACCCAGATGATCAAATACTTCATTTCTGTGTCTACATTTCATGAGTCAGTTTCACACAGCAGCTGTTGTGGAGGACGGGTTGATTTACCAGAATACTTCATGGTGTATACAAAAAAAAAAAAGAAAAGAGAAAAATAGCATGAAACTCATTTGGCAATAAAAGGGTATACCAAGCGAGTTTGTTGCTAGTGTTAATAAATAAAAAGATCACTTTGGAAAACATAAGAGTTCTTAAAAAGAGCCACCCTCCCTCCCCTCCTTTTGGTTTTTAGTGTCTTCAGTGTTTTAAATTACAGAAAACAATGGTTAATTTCTTAAAAGTCTTCTAGCTAATGATAACAAACATTTATTGAATTCTTCCCATGTAAAACATGTCACCTACATTGTATAAAGGACATTTTATGGGAAGAGAGTTTGGAAGAGCAGTGACGTGTCGGGGCTGGTGTAGACCATAGGTGGTGGGGCTGGTGTTGGAATCCAGGGTCTCTGGTTCTAGAACTTTCACTCTCAAGCATTGTGTTAGGCTGTATCCAAGTTAATTATCATGGGGAGTATATATAATTTGTGAAATTAGAATGAAAACCTATTTATTTTAAAACATTAAAAAAATTTTCCTAGAGTGCTTTGAAGGGTTAAGAAAAAAGTTGTTCTTTCTGCAGTGAATACCCATTTCTTCTAATGTTGTTAGTCAAAAGTATTGGTGTTTGTGCTACTCTTGGTTCAGATCTTAATTTTCCCTTGTTTGGGCCCAAAGATTATGTGAAAAGTAAAAGTACTTGTTGCTCAGTTGTGTCTCACTCTTTGAGCCTCCATGGACTGTACCCTGCCAGACTCCTCTGTTCATAGGATTCTCCAGACAAGAATATCGGAGTGGGTAGCCATTTCCTTCTCCAGAGGATCTTCCCAACCACAGACTGAACTGGGGTCTCCTACATATTCCCACATGAAATGGAAGCCCATAAAGCGACAGAGACATAGAAATATAAATTTTGGAATGTCTTGTTTTTCCATCGTGTGTATTCATGCAGAATGTACTTTCTGGCACAAAATATACCATTGAGCCCATGACTAGTTGATTAGTAAAAGGAGGATTTGCAAGAACCATATAATAATAGCCGGTTTATCTTGACTGAGGGCTTGGATCAAAGTTTATAAATTTTTTACAGTTGCAGGGATATAATGCATAAGAGCATCAAATTTTACATGATTATTTTAAAGTTGATATTTTATAGGGAGTGAGTTACATGGAGATGGCATTTCTGACTTTTTTGGGGGGATGGGTAGGGTGCTCTCGAGGAGAAGAATTTTCTCTGATTGTGAACAAACACCTCTCTTTTTGACAGACCATGTTGTTGCCATGGAGAACTTTAGACACTGTAAACTCAGCCTCCAGTTCTAGATGAGAATGTGCCCTTGGGTTGTGCGTGGGAGCTCTGAGAGCAGATGCAGTCCTGATGTGTAGAATCTGTTGAACGAAGTTATTCTTCAGTAGCCAGAAGCCCGTGGGTCTCTTCTTGCCATTCCCTTTCCTTAGAATTCCTTTTTCCCTTTGCATACTGTGTGTGTGACAAAGAAACAGGGGAAAAGCATAGGGGAAGACCTTTTCCTCTTCTTGCCTCGCCTTCCTTCCTCTCAGAAGAGGTCCAAACACTCTTGAGAACTTGGGACATGTCCTTGAGTCCACATTTTTCTTCTTTTACCCTACTTGTATCTCCACAAGCCATAATTCCCCTCCCCTCACATATCTTTCCGCAACTTGCCTTTTTCTCAGCCATGTTTTTTGTGATCTCTTCATGTTGATGTGTATCTTGTTCTTTTATTTTAGCTGGTGTCTAGAATGTCATCGTAGCATAATTAAACCAGTTCCTTAGTGATGGATGCTTAGTGTATTCTCCTGTTGTATTTCTGTGTAACTCTTCGCTTTCCATATTTGAGTTGTTGTTCACTTTGCGACCTTATGGACTGCAGCGTCCCAGGCTCCTGTGTCCTCCACTGTTTCTCAGAGTTTGCGCAAATTCATGTTCTTTGAATCAGTGATGCTATCTAACCATCTTATCCTCTGCTGCCCCCTTCTCCTTTTGCCTTCAGTCTTTCCCTGCATCAGGGTCTTTTCCAGTGAGTTGACTCTTCACATTAGGTGGCCAAAGTATTGGAACTTCGGCTTCAGCATCAGTCCTTCCAAATAATATTCAGGACTGATTTCCTTTAGGATTGATAGGTTTGATCTTCTTGCATTCCAAGGGACTGTTCACAGTTCAAAAGCAGAGCTCAGCGTTCTTTATGATCCAACTCTCATATCCCTACATGACTATTGGAAAAACCAGAGCTTTGACTACACAGACCTTTGTCAGCAAAGTGATGCCTCTGCTTTTTAATATGCTGTTTAGGTTTGCCACGACTTTCCTTCCAAGGAGCAAACAGCTTTAAATTTCATGGCTGCAGTCACTGTCTGCAGTGATTCTGGAGCCCAAGAAAGTCCGGCACTGCAGGCAGACTCTTGACTGCTGAGCCATCTGGGAAGCCCCCAGAAGAGGGTGTTGTGATCAGATTATTTTTTTGGATTTGAATTCAACTTGGATTAAACAAGTTTATTCCTTGCAGCATTTTTGAAGCCCCTGATTTTCAAGTCTGTATTTTTCTCTCTACTGTGAGAGTGGGTGGAGTGTGTATTCCCTAAATTTTTGTGCCCAACTGCCTCTTTATGCAACATTGTGGAACACACTCTGGGAAACAGTGTTTTCAATACAAATATGGACAGCAGCAGAAGGGAAAAAGAACTGGAATACCTACGTATCGAGGAAGAAGCAACGTTGGCTCTTAAGCTATATTGTGGACATTAAAAAAAAGAGCAAATTTAGTTAAAATTTCAGCTGCAGTTTTTCTTCCTTCTCCCATCTATCCCTCCTTTTTAAAAAATGAGACTGTTTTATGTAAATGATGGAAAATAACTAGAGAATTATGTTTTTCCCTTAAATAGGTCATTTCTACATGTATTGATAATACGAGCGCTTAAAAATTGCTTTAAGTATTAAGTGTTAGACTGTCCGAGCGCTTAAAAATTGCTTTAAGTATTAAGTGTTAGACTGTCCAGTTTGTGAAAGCACTTGATAGAACAGAATTGTTAGGGTTAGGTAGGTTTTCCACTCGTTTGTTTGAGAGCTAAAATAATTAGAAGTTCATAGGAGACTGTTATCACACAGAGATGTGCCTTAGAACATAATTTTAAAAGTCTGTAAAATGTTGTGGCATTAATGTTATTCTGAAAGCAGTTGGGCAAGTGTTAGCTGAGTCTAGAAAATTCTTTCTGTAATCCTGGTTCTTTTACTTAGAATATTTTATTTGTTTTTGCCCTAGATTTTGCACATCCTAGGAGCAGGTTCATCAAGTAGTACTAATTTTTTAATGTCATTTGTTGTCATTAGTTACATTGTTACTGTTAGTAGTAGTATTAATGTATCCTTTGTTCATGGGAGTTATACTCTGTATACAGAGAACACTGACTTAGCCAATACTGAACTGTTGCTCCTAGGTTTCGGCAAGTTTCTGCAAGCCTCCGGTCACATTTTCATCAACTGATCAATGTATAATTTTGTTTTGCCTGTGTTTCTGTTTAAAGACACGTTACTTAATATAAATTTGTGGCTTCACTGATGTTGAACTTCGGGGCAGTAGCACTGTACCCTATACCTCAGCAAAACTCACCTAACGTGTATTTTCTCCCTAGGGCATGTCACAGCTTTCTTGTACTTGGGGTTACTAGACAGCTCTTCAGCATCGTGCTTGGGGACCTGTAAGCCATGAAATCACCAAAGGGAGGGGCACAAAATATTGAAAACTGTAAATACAAAATATATGCCGTCAAGGACCTTTGTGTACTGCGTGGGAGCTGCAGCAAGAAGGTGGGCAAAGCACTGCCCTCTTCCCACCCAGCTGGGATGCTGCACAGAGGGTGACTCATTTTTACTGCTCTGCACACATTCCTGAATGACTGTGAAGGGACCTTGAGTGTCCAGCTTGGGGTTACATTTTAAGGTTTCTTTGGCTACACTGTGTGGCATCGGGGGTCTTAGTTCCCTACCCAAGGAGGCTGCAGTGGAAGCATGCAGTCTTTTTTTTTTTCCCCAATGAGGTCTTTTATTTCAGGCTTGCTTAAAAAAATTATTTGCTTATTTTTGGCAGTGCTGGCTCTTCCTTGCTTTGTGCAGACTTTCTCTAGTTGCAGGAAGCTTGGGCTGTTCTTATTGCAGAGAGGGCTTCTTATTGCAGCGGCTTCTCTTGTGGAGCACAGGCTCAGTAGTTGTGGTGCATGGGCTTAGTTGATCCGTAGCAGTGGGATCTTCCCAGACGAGGGATCAAACTGGTGTGCTTTGCATTGGCAGGCGGAATTCTTAACCATTGTGGCATCAGGGAAGTCCGAAAGTGTGGTATCTTAACCACTGGACCACCAAGGATGTCCCTAATTTGGGGATACAGATAAAGTTAGTGAGTAGGCACCTTTACACACGTGGACTCCCCTGTAATGAGGGTCATGTAGGCATGGGCTGGTTTGGGATCCTTTGATGACCTGGGAACTCGGGGTCGGGTTGACCTGGCTGCTGTCCAGCTGGCTGCCCGTCCCTTGCTTCCTGCCTTTCAAGCTGTCATCCCAGCCTCCGTGTGAGGTTTGTGTTGATCCCTGCTGCTCTGGTAAGGAAGGAAAACAGGGTGTGATGGAGCAAGAAAACCTGAGCAGTGCCTAGAACCAGGGCTTGGCTTTGCTCCTCATTTGGCCAACACTTGGAGGATAAATCAGAGGTCTGTACTGTGCTTTCCTGTTCCCTTTACTTTGGGTATGAGTGTACTTTACGAGGGAGTCGTAAATACTGCTTCCAAAGGTCGACTACACCACGGAAGCTTTAAGGCACTCTCAGTTCTGTTGTGTGTCTGTTTGGCTGTGGCCCTATGGTTGTTTGGGCTTCCCTGGTGGCTCAGATAGTAAAGAATCTGCTGGTAGTGCAGGAGACCTGGGTTCAGTCCCTGAGTCAGGAAGATCCTCTGGAGAGGGGAATGGCTCCCCCTCCAGTATTCTTGCCTGGAGAGAGTCAGGAAGATCCCCTGGAGAAGGGAATAGCTCCCTATTCTAGTGTTCTTGCCTGGAGAATTCCATGGATAGAGGAGCCTGGCTGCAGCCCAAGGGGTTACAAAGAGTCGGAAATGACTGAGTGACTAACTCTGCACTTGTTCACATGCGTGCCTGTGAGCTCAGTCACTTCAGTTGTGTCTGACTTTTTGTGACCTTGTGGACTATAGCCTGCCAAGCTTCTCTGTCCATGAGATCTCTAGGCAAGAATACTAGAGTGGGTTGCCATGCACTCCTCCAGAGGATCTTTCCAACCCAGGTATCAAACCTGAGTCTCCTGCATTGCAAGAGGATTCTTACCCGCTGAGCCGTCTGGGCAGCCCCAGCAGTTGCTCACAGCTGCAGTCAAAGATACTGTCTTATCTACAGTAACTTGTTCAGTTCAGTGCTGGTCATTTGGTTTGATGTGAAATGGAAAAGATGATTTGAGGGCAGTCAGATGATCGTTTTGAACAGATGATTGAGAGTTTAACATCAGTACATGTTAACTGATGATTGAGAATTTTTTCTTTTCTTTTTTGGTTGAGATTTTCATATTGATTTAATGTGGAAATATTTTCAAGACAATTAAAGGACATTTCAGGTACCTGTTATGCAAAAACTTTAGTGCTAGATGGTGGAGGATGAATCTGAATAAATAAGAATGGCTATTTCCTGGGTTTTAGGGGTTCATAATCCAATACAGGATGAAAAGTATTGGAAAAAATAAAACAAAACAAGCCCCAGCGACTTCCCTGTGGTTAAGAATCTGCCTGCCAGTGAAGAGGACACGGTTTTGATCCTGTGCTCTGCAACAAGAGAAGCCACCTAAATAAGCAGGCTCACTGCAGCTGGAGAATAACTCCCACTTGCTGCAACTAGGGAAAGCTTGTGCACAGCAGCAAAGGTCTAGCGCATCTGAAAATAAGTAAATAAATAACATTTTTAAAAAAGTTTAAAGACGTGCAGGTTAAGAAGCTGTTAAAAATT